>JADDOH010006832.1:0-39306 GCA_016648135.1 Agrypnia vestita | reverse complement strand
AATAACTAAAATGTTTGAGTATTTACCGGACACAACAAAATAAAAGAACTTTACCTTCCATTAAAATTCCTATTTTGTTTCCCTCGACGCCTGGAATCCATTATGAGAGAACAGCCTGCTGTTTCGGCACTTAGACACGCGTTCCTACCCCCTCTGATTCCCTGTTTGCGACAATTTATTCCCGCTGGTATCCCTGTTTCCGGTTACGTCGGCGCAACGGTTTTTCTTTCATATGACTCATAATGCACCAGGTAGGGATTACCTGGATTCCAGGCGTCGAGGGAAACAAAATAGGAATTTTAATGGAAGGTAAAAGTCTTTTATTTTGTGTTCCGTCTCGACGCCTGGAATCCATTATGAGAGATCTGTTTGTTATCACCTGGTGACCTAGTGGTTCGACGTTATATGTGACTGCCTATATTGGCGTAAAGAGAGGCGCTAATGAGCTCTGGGGGCATTGTTGCTTGGGGTTATCTACTATCTCTCTTTGGTAGAATTTTCGGAAGCTGATTTCACTCTGCCAGTTTCCCCTTGACAAGATCTCCTCTATCGGGTAGTTTTCCAGCCAATTCAACGAAGCCACAGCAGAACGAACACTTCCTGGCGTTGCTTCCACTCCAGCCTCTCTTAGGATTGACTTGATCAAACCACCTATCATTGTCCGTGAAGCTGGCTTTACTTCACCTGCTGTCGTCACAAATAGTTCTTTCATGTCCGGCTTTCGTCTCGGCTGTGAGAGTGAGACCAGCTTTCGGATCCAAAACAAGGGGTTGATGTTCCTTTCATCCGATGCGCTCAACCTCCATCCCGATTGTTTGTGTCTTGCCGTGTCAGTCTTCGCTCCAAAGGCTGGCCATAGCGTGATGGAGTCTCCTTTGTCGATCAATCGGTCCGGGGTGACTCTGAGAAGTGTCAGATCTTGGACTCTTCGCCCAGATGCCATGATGAGTAGTATGGCCGTCCTCCTTGACACGTCATACAGGCTGTTCCTTGGCGGGTTTTCACGTAGCCACTCCACCACTACTCGGGGGTTCCAGATCGGGGGTCTCTCAGTGCATCCACCAGAAACCGAGATGGCTTTAAGGACGTGCCTGACGAGGAAGTTCGAGCTAATCTTATCTGCATCAAGAGCTGGGCCACAGAAGGATACGATTGCCGATTTGTGGACCAATATTGTTCGAGGGGCTAGCCCTTCGTGGATGAACAGGTTGGCCAGATATCTTGCCACTGTTGCAGGGGGAGGGTTATGAGGTTGGACAGAATGCGTGGTACACCATCGCTGCCACCTATCCCAGGCCGGCTTGTAGGTGTTCAGCGTTGAGCCTCTCCAGCCAGATCTGAACAGCTGCTGTTCCTCCTGGCTCCAATCCGCTATAGCCTGTTCCCACCCACTGCTATTCTCCAAACTTCCAGTTGGAGGTCCGACACCCTCGGTGGGGGAAACCCTGTCGACGTATCGATCAGGACGCTCTTCAGATCTCTTACGCTTATTGGCCCTCCCTTTGCTCGTTGTTTGAGATCGGCCCTCCAGAATGTCTTCTCCCATCTTGGCACAACTAGGAGAAAGGTGCCTCTTGCCAGGTTCAAGTGCGCCAGTACTCGTGGGACGAGATTCGGCGGCGGAAATACCCAGGCCAGCTCGTAATCCCAATGCTGACTGAATGCGTTGAGATAGGAGGCCGAGCAATCGGTTGAGTCTAGCGACACGTAGTTTGGCACCACATGGGCGGTGGCCGATGCGAAGAGGTCGATCTGAGGACGTCCCCATATTCGGAATATTTCCTCTGTCGCTGGTTCCAGGAGGTGCCATTCCGGGAGTGGTGTCCCCCGTGAGAGTCGGTCCGCAATCCCGTTGTATCTCCCTGGAATGTACTGCGCTGTCAGAGATATTTCCTGCTGGTCGATAAACTCTAGGAGGTCTCGAGTTATCTTCAGAAGGCCCAATGATCTTGTCCCCCCCTCCTTGTTGATGTAAGCCACTACTGTCTTGTTGTCTGTCTGCAGTAGGGTCTTCGTTCCTCTTAGCAGGTAAGCGTGATCCCTGATCACTGCGTAACAGCGAAGGCTTCTTTCTGGTTGGAATGCCACCGCATCTGCTCTGGGGTCCACTGGCCTGATATCGTCTTGTCGTCCACCTGGCCGCCCCAACCTGCGTCCGCTGCGTCTGTAGTCAGGAAGTGGGAGAAGGGGGCTTCGTGTATTGGGCAGGACTCCCCTACGGCCTCCAACCACCACTCTAGGTCTTGCCGAACCGCGGCAGGAAGCTCCACTTGTCTGGATGGCTCGTGTCTCTGCAGCTGGCGGCTGAATATCTGCAGTCTTCGGCAATGCAAACGACCCCGAGGGGTGGCGAAGTTTGCGAAGTTGAGTCTCCCCAAGAGGCCTAGAACCTGCTTGGGGGAGCAACTGCCGGCCTCGATCGGGCGGCGCAGTACTTGGCGAAGGCCAGAGCACTTGCGGTCCGAGAGGGATTTCTGGTTGGCTTCGGTGTCCCAAGTTATGCCCAGAAACTCCAGCTTTTGGGTAGGTATAAGGACACACTTGTCGCGGTTGATGCACCAACCCAGATGCTGGAACAGATTGACCGTCTCTACTGCCTGGGTCGCTAGCAGGTCCCTTGACTGATTGGCCAGAAGGAAGTCGTCCAGGTAGACTACGGTCCTTATTCCTCTCTTCCGCAAGAGTCCCGCTAGCCAGTTTGACAGCGTTGCGAACATTCTCGGGGCTGATGACAGGCCAAAGGGCAGGCAGGTCATCTGGAGAAGTTCCCCTTGGTAGTATAGTCTCAGGAACTTTCGGTGCGATTCCGCTATTGGTAGGTGAAAGTATGCCTGGGTTAGGTCGATTTTCACCAACCAATCTTTGGGCTGGAGGAAGTCTGGGACCCGAAAGTGGTTGAACAGCTTGAAGGGTTTCGCCTCCACAAAGGCATTCAACGCCTTCAGGTTGAATATCGGCCTTAGGGAGTTGTCCGACTTCGGAGTTAGAAACAGATTTGAGATGAAGCTCGGAGAATGATCTGCTCTTTCCAGCACGCCTGACATCTTCAGGGCCTGAATGTGACTCGACATGTCTCGAGACTCCTTCGTGCTGAAGCTGCTCAACAGCTGCCTGGTGGGGAAGACTAACGGAGGTTTGGCCACAAAGGGGATTCTCGCGCCCTTGAGGATTCTCAGCACTATAGGTGGTGCCCCGAACTCCTTCCACGTGCTTTGGAACCTCCTCAAGCGTCCTCCCCAGAACTGGTTGTTCAGCCTCGCGTCATCTTCTACCTCTGCGGCTACGGTCACCAGCGGGTTTTCGGCCGTGGTCTGCCTTCCGGTTAGGTCTCCTGTTCGGGTTCCCTGGGCCTCGCTCCCTGTGCCTCGGCTCCGGCAGAAAGGGCTTACGGGACTGGAGGTATCCCTGGTTCGGAGCTCGACGAGAAGTTGACGGCTGGGGCTGAGATGTTGACGGTTGGGCCAGGTTTCGGGTTGCGGGCGAGACCATCACCTTCTCCTGGCCCCCGTTCTTTAGGATATACGCCGATAGCTCTTCCCTATTGAACAAGTATCCCGAGCTTGGAGGGATTTTGGCCGCACCTTCTCGCACGAAAGGGTCTTTGAAGCCCTCCAATATGGCCTTTCGCCGGTTCAGTATACACTCTGCCCGTCTGCCGCACACAATCTGCAGGATGTCGTCCGAAATCTTATTGTACGGAGCATCGCTGGTGAACATCGACTGAATCCGCTCGAAGAGAGCCGAAGCGGACAGATCCGTGCCGGGTTCGGATGCCCAATTCACCAGCGATTGCATCCCGTCTCTCAGGGTCTCTCTCTGGGCGAGCAAGGCGTTTGAAAGCGCGGCGAGCGATCTTTCCAGCAAGCCAGTATGGGTCGGCGCGTTATCGATCCTTCTCAAGTCGTCGTTCACCGACAATTCCACAAATGTGGGAGTCGCCGCGTAGGTTCTCTGCGTTTCCGCATAGCGAACGCCTGACCACTCGTCGGAATCGAAGTGTTGCAACTTCGAGATCTGTTCGATCCGCTTCGGGTCCGCTCTCGGTACTGGCGGCTCCTTCACGACCGTGCTGAGCTTGCCGAACTCCAGCGTATTCTTCGCCCTTCTGAGGCTCGGCGGCGGCTGAATAAAGGACGCATTCGCGTCCTCCACGCTGGGCTCGCTCGCGGCCACGTGTTCCGGCGTTGGCGGCGTTGTTGATGCAGGAGCCGCGCCGCCCGCTAACAAGGCCTCCGTCAGAGCAGTCACCTGTTTTAGCAGGTGGTCTACACGCGGGTCGTATGCTACGCGGCGTCTCTTTCGACTCGGTTCTTCGAAAGAAGATCCGTCATTCGAGGATACCGGCGAAGGAGCTTGCTCGTCCGCCATCTTGTTAACAAATCGTTTGACGAAATTCACGGGATTTACACTAAAATATCAACGTCCTGTCGCACTATGTTAAAAATTTGTATAGTCTAATGTTTGTTAACCTAGGGATCAAAAATTAAGGGGGTAGGTTGCAATAGAAACACAAAAAAAATCACAACAAAAGTTGGCGTGTCTAGACGCGTGCAAATGGCGCGAAACAACGACGTTATATGAAAGAAAAACCGTTACGCCGACATAACCGGAAACAGGGATACCAGCGGGAATAAATTATGTCGCAAACAGGGAATCAGAGGGGGTAGGAACGCGTGTATAAGTGCCGAAACAGCAGGCTGTTCTCTCATAATGGATTCCAGGCGTCGAGACGGAACACAAAATAAAATGTTTTGTCAGGTAAACTGACATTAATTTGTCAGTACGTCGGATTCGGCACTCTGTACTAATTTTTATCACTTTTACACAATAATTGATACCGTGATACATTATAAGATATGTATACTTATATACTTATTTATCAACTATTATTTTAATTAAAATGAATTATAATAAAAATTATTATTTTAAAGATATATTTAATAATATTTATCCGAATCAAAATTGAAAAAAGTCTACAATACACATAGCTTACTGCACCGGGACGCATGTCTCAATTTCAGCACCATAATGAAAAGGTTAACAAAGCAAATTTATTTCTAAGTATAAATATATAAATATACATATTTATATATCGACGATAAAATCGATCAATTGAAATTTTATATTTATTTTTGTATTTTGTTACCTTTTTTGCATTGACGAACATTCAATATATCACTGTGAATTGCACATATATTTCTGGTGGCTGGGATTGCTGAATTGTGTATAATAATATTTAGGAAAATATCTCTCCATTGTAAATGCTCTTTATTTTGTATAGTTTTATACATTAATTATGTTTGGAGGGAACAAAAAAAATACTTCGGACAAGAATTAAGGCACAACTGACAGAGTTAGCCAGTTAAAAAAATGAAATTTTTTTTGGGTACCCCTAATATTATGAAAATATCCTAAATAGCTCTTAATACTTGACTTAAAAGGTTATTTATTTATTTTATGTTAAAGTCTATTAATTTTACTTTACATTTAAAATTCTAATAAAAAACATTTTTCAGATTGGATCTCCCGATGAACACAAATTCCAAATAGCCATAATCAGCAATTTGTATGGCACACAGCCTTTGGGGCAAGAAATCCTTCTGAATTTCGCTCGCCATATAGCTACCGCCTACACAATCGGCGAACCGATTCATAAAAAGCTTTTACAAAACGTTGTACTTCATTTTATACCCAGTCTCGACCCGATCTACGCAAACATTTTGAAAAACTTTGACAACACCAATCAGTGCGAATTGAAAACGACAGAAGAAGAATTTGGAGATAAGCTATTAAATCACTTGAAATTTAACAAAAATGCTAATGCACACAGCAAGGAAATGATGTTCGAGCTGATGCTCAGATGGCAGCGTTTCAACATGTTTATCGATTTGGGCAGCGGAAACACGGACATCACATACCCAGAAATGTCTAAAGCGGTCTACGACAAGTTTTCAGAGACTTATCAAAAACACAGACAGTACAGTACGGGAACCGTGTGCGAGAGTTCATTCCAGAAAAATTCCAAACACGAACAGCTAATTGATTTGCTGTGCGATAAGTTCAAGGTTCCCATGTTTTCCATCGGTCTGGACTGTTGCAAGATGCCATCTGAGGATTTGATTGGGCAAGTTTGGCGAGACAACATTCAAAGCATCATGGCTTTTGTCAAATTGGCAAATACAGGTATATATTCATTGTTTTCTTTACTATCTCAAAAATATTTTGGTTCTCTATTAAAATGGTGTATTTTCAGTGTGTTTAAATTAGTACTTGGTTTATAGTTATAGTTTGTTTAAAGCATAGATTGTGTATTATTAAAATAGATTGTTTGATTGGTGGGAAATACAAAAATTTATGTTTTAAGCGAACAATTACTATAACCGGCCCCTGGTGTTATAAAATGAAGTAAAAAAAAATCATTTAAAATTACATATATTAAATTTATAAGATATATGAAACATAGAGTGGCCCAAAAATAGGTATATAATAGTATGGTTTATGAATTTATATTCACATTGAAAAATAACCCAAAGGGTGTTTAAATTGAATACAGTAGAACCTCGTTGATTCGAAATTCAAGGGACCAGAAAATAAAAATTATGAATTATGCGGAACCCGTTAATTCAAAATTCGAGGTAAACTGTCAGGGTTAATCAACTATGAAATTAGCATTTTGGGTCTTGTGTGTTGTTTGAATTACAACAAATTTTGAATTATCGGGGTTCAATTAATGGGGTTTTTCTGTATATACTTATGAAAATAAAATTTATATAGATGGCAGGATCAAATACCCAAATCTTTTTATTGAAAATGAATATCGTTACTACGCACGCCATTATTGTTCATTCATATCAATAATAACGGATGCTATAAATTCAATTATTTATCTTTTTGCAGGTATTCAAGGTTATGTAAAAAATGAATTTTCGACACCTGCTCGCAACGCAACTGTAAAAGTATACGGCATGGACATGCTGTTTGATGTGTCACACAACCAGGCCTTTTACAAGATAATGTTACCGCCGGGCGACTACAGTGTTGTCGTTCAAAGCAAGAACTATCGGGACGAAACGTTCTCCATAACTGTGGTGGCCGATATGTTGAAACAGCATGATGTGATCTTGATAAGGGAGGGAGCAGTAAACAAGGGACATGAGGAAGTTGTGCCAGTGACCAAAATGGTTCCCATCACAGGTAAAAATTGTATTATCAGTATACAGGGCGTAACAGAACTAGTCCACAATACTTTAGACAGATTTCTTCCTAAATTTACATCGAAAATGTAAGCATTTAAATTAATTTATGGTCACTTAGGGATTATTTAATCAATTAGTCACTTGATTAATTAAACATATTTTATTAGTTTCCAATGAAATATTGCTTAGAAAAAATAAAAGTTCATTGAACTCAAAAGGCCCATATTTCACTTAGATTTTTTATGGTCCTGAAGCTGAATGGTCCAGGATCATAATGGGTCAATTTAGTAAATATTTTTGCTAAGCATGTAAATTTAAACTATAAAATGATTTTGTGTATCCCAGTAATAAATATATTCGGCTTGATGTTCTTTATCTTGTCATTTTTATGGCGATATCTATTGATGACTTTACTTCAGCCTAAATTAAAAAAACGCATGTAAAAGTACACTAAAATTTGAATTTCGAAGTATGACAATGCTCATTCTTCATAGACAATTTTTTAGTTTCACAATACTAGATCAGTATTGTAAATTGATAATTATTACAATATTATTGGCAAAAAATGTAATAATTTTGCCAAAACTGAACAAAATGCTCATATTTAAAATTAAAAATAGAGATTCATACATGGTATATGTGTCGCATCAATATTATATTTTTTTTCAAACTTAGTTAAACGTTCATGCTGTGAAAATAGGACTAACTTGCTGGTGAGGCTCACACCCTTGATTGCCGGATCACTAGGCGAGGGCCTTAACCATTAGACTAACAAGCATATTACTAAAGTTTAACATAATTAATACTCAAAGTATATTTCAGAGCACTAAAACCTTAAAAATGTATTTTTTTTAAGGTTTCGTAAGGGACTCGGAAAATTCACCAGTCGGAGATGCGATTGTCACCATTCCGGGCCAAATACCAAGCCTGAACACTCGCTCCAATGCGGATGGGGCCTTCACTCTCCTGGCGCCGCTTTATCTGATTGGAAAGCAGGTGTCCATCATCGCGTCGCACGAGAGTTATTTCAGTGATACTAAGCTCGTCCCTGTCGTTGCACGAACTCCTCCTGTCATGCTCAAAATGAGAAGAGACGAAATGGTTATGGGCCTATCGAGAACTGTTTTCCTTATATTTGCAGGTAAGATCTGTCTGGTAACCTTCTTTACTCAAAAATATTTAAATTATATCACTGTATACATGGAACTTTGACCAAAAGCAGAGTTAAAATTAATATGTAATTGAAAATTAACGGGGAACACCACTGGCAGTACGCACGGCTTAAAGGCTTTTCTTTTTAAAATAATTGGGATCTTTTTGTTTTCAAACATATGTTTTAGTTTGCCAAAAGCAGCTCAGTTCTAGTTTACCTTCTTTTATTTGTTTTCACTTTATTTTCCGTGAATAAATAAATACAATATAATATTGTATACATCCATATAAGATTATTTTGTATTCTCTATCTGTTCAGGATGTTTCGGAGTATTAATGGTGGCGATGGCGGCCTGCTGCTATTCGTGTTGCAAGAAGAGAGAGCTGGGGAAAGACCGCAGTGATTACGCCTTTTCTGTTCTCCGACAGAAAGAAGTGAGATTGTTTGAGGACGACGATAGAGAAGATGCAAAATTATTCAAGGATAATATTTCTGGTTTGTTTTTATATGAAGTTTTGTTCGTACGTACTAACTATTCGACACCGCTTTTAATTACTTATATTAGATTGATGGACTGTTGGAGATGATAGATGGACTGTTGGACATGTGTATCTCTGCAAACAGGAACTGACATACAAGGTTAGAAAAAATTGTTATACGCCATACCAAGGTGGTCCTGTGCAGGGTTATTTGGAAAACCTTAATAACCTCGTAAGACTATATTCCTGCCTTGATTATGGGTCAAATATTCAAGCAGCCCCGATAATAGTTATGGAGTTATGAAATATCAAAGTTTGCATTTTTTTTTCAATATTTCTGATAATCCTGCAAAAAAAATTTATCATCAAAAACTTGGAAAATGATACTGACTTCAGTAATATAAAGTTGATTAGCAGTAATATTATTAAAGACGATTTTGATGGATTTTCAGGATAATGTCGAATACGTAGTTACAGTAAAAGCTCGTTAATACAAACAACTATAATTCGAAATTCGGTATAATTCGAAAAATTTAATGATATTTTATCCCCCTCAAATGAATTTTCATACAAAATGCTTCCTATAATTCAAAAAAATTGGCTAATTCCAAATACGAAAAAAATTTCAGACAAAATTATGAAATTTGACACAAAAGTCATTTGTGTAAATGTTAACATTTTCTCATCATTTGCTAGTGTTTTTATACCTGCACTGACGGAAATGACCGCTCACAGGCCTTTGATCATCTATATGACAGTAATAAAAGTCATAAAACATCTCCAACTGGCTGGTGGCCGCGCGCACAGGGTAAGGCTGTTTAAGGGTACGCGCGCACTAGCGTTTTTTCGCCGCGCGGTGAAAAAACGCTGCGGCATAATGTCGCACCGCAGTGTTGTAACAAAGGCTTTTGAAACGTAGTGCGCGCACTTAGCAGCAAAATAACGCAGCGGCGAAAAATCGGTGAAATGTTACAACTCTCTTGCGGCGCGGCGGTCAGCGGCAAAAAAACGCATATTTTTAAAGTCATGACCGCGCGCGCTACGCGCTGTTTCGCTGTACCATATATTTTATGTGAAAGAACAATGGGCTACAAGCAATAATTCTGCTGATCTAGATGAAGATTTTAATATTGAAATGCTAATTACGAAAGTTGAAAGAAGACCACCATTGTATGATATCACTTCAAAAGAATATAGTGATAGAAACATTAAACATTTCTGAATGGAGTATTTTTATATGTGATAGAAGGTCCAACTAGTTTTAAAAGTTCATAAAAACATTCTTTATTCATTCGATAATATTGGAAGAATTTTTCGTTAAGTTCACCAAATATTTTAAAGAACTGCCCGTAAATGATCAGCGGCATTATGCCGTAGTGCGCGTGCCTGCTGTTTTCGCCGCGCGTCAAAATGTCGCAGGTTTTTTCGCCGCGCGGCGAAAAAACGCTAGTGCGCGCGTACCCTTATGACTGCTGTTTTATGATATCCCGCCAAAAGACGAGATTAGTTGAAGTTTTGTCGCCAGTTTTGGAGTTTTAAATTGTTACATCTTTGTGTTTTATTAAGATTGAAAATATATCGCGTGAAAACATTATGTCATTGACTTTTTTTTGTGCTTTTATCTGTGATTTCCGTGAAAACTTTCGATATTTTAGTCTCTTCATTTACGATTTTAATATATTTTTTGTTATTTGATAAGTGTGAAGAATATTAGACATTTTATTACGTTCACGTGTTAGATTTTAGTTATTTTCGCATTTTATTTTGACTAGTGTTTCGTTTCAAATTAAAATGGCGTCAGCTCGCAGCGCGTACAAAACTTTAACTATTTCTATGAAAATGGATTTGATTAAAGACGTGGACAGAAAAATTGAGAAATAAGGGCAAGATTGCGTAAAATATGGTATCGCCAATTCGACTGTTTCAACAATTCTAAAAAATCACGCTAAAATTGAAAAGCGCAGTGAGGTGATGTACAATATTTGCTGTTTTCATTTTTTCTGTTTTAAAATTGAATTGATGTCTCAAGATCACATATCAAAGTAAATTATTTTAATTTTATTGAAACAACTGACAAAAATGAATGCAATATTGGCCAAATAAATGTGTTTAAAAATACATGTTAAAAATGCATTTGTTTGTACACTTGGAAATGTTTAGAAAGTGTGTTGATGGTTTAAAAACTTCCTACTAATTCTACTTCCCTAATTCGAAATTCGAATTTTTTTGTTGAATTTCGGTCCCCTGAATTTCGTATTAAAGAGCTTTTACTGTATTATTATTGAAACTCAATTCCTTAAGAATACTTCATTTTACTAATTTTATTGTAAAAATAGTTTTAAAAGTAGTTGTTTCAAGTACATATTTATATACAATTGTCTATGTCATGTATGCTACCGATATTTTTAGAAAGTACTGATAATTTTGTTAAAAAATGATGTAACAAACATGTTCGCAGATTTCTTTAAAAGCATATACGATAGTGCCTCTGTGTCAAATAATTATATACCGAATGTTGAGGTTTCCGATCAAATAAATATATCTAATGTCCATATTAATCAAGGTGAGATTTTAACTCTAATTAAACAACTGGATCACAATAAAAGCGCTGGACCAGACAGGATACCACCAATATTCCTGATAAATTGTGTTGATCATCTCTCCTATCCGTTATATTTCTTATTTAACTTATCTTTGAGTACAGGCTGCTATCCTGATGTCTGGAAAAGTAGCTTCCTGATGCCAATTTTCAAAAAGGGTGTTAAAAGTGATACCAAAAACTATAGACCTATTTGTATTCAATCATCAATACCAAAACTCTTTGAAAAACTCTTACTGAATAATATAATGTACCAAATGAAACCCGTAATATCACCTTTCCAACATGGTTTTTTCTCAGGTAGGTCAACAGCTACTAATTTATTACTGTATGAAAATTACATACCCAATGAACTAGGAAAGGGAAACCAGGTAGACTCAATCTATACAGATTTCTCTAAAGCATTTGACAAAGTATCACATCTTATATTGATGGATAAACTCCAAAGATTGGGCATTCATGGTAAATTATTACAATGGTTAGGTAGCTATCTATGCAATAGAAGCCTTTCGGTAAAGATTAACTCTTCATTATCAGAAGAATTCATTGCTTTGAGTGGAGTCCCGCAGGGCTCACACCTCGGACCAATCCTGTTCATCCTTTTTATAAATGACATTGCTGACATTTTTGATGATGTACAATTTCTGATATTTGCCGATGACTTGAAAATATTTAGATCAGTGAAAAGTATGTCCGATTGTATGAAACTACAAACAAATTTGGATTCCCTGTTCAAATGGTGTACCAACAATCAACTTTATCTAAATATCTCCAAGTGCCAATCTATTACTTTTACAAAAAAAAAAGATTCATATTAAATTCACCTACAAAATTAATGATGTAAACCTTGTATCAGTTGAGATAAGTGATCTGGGAATAATTTTTGATGCTAAATTATCATTCATTCCCCACATTGACTTGATAACTAATAAAGGTCTCAAAATGTTGGGATTTGTTTTAAGAACTGCACAAAACTTTACAGACCTGCGCACTTATAAAGTCCTCTACACTTCTCTTGTCAGACCTCAGGTTGAATATAACTCAATCATTTGGTCGCCTCACTATGTTAATCATTCAACGGCAATTGAACGAGTCCAAAAAAAATTTTTAAGATTTATTAATTACAAATTAAATATACGCTTGGAAGATATCAATTATGAATACCTCCTTAGTTATTTACAACTTTTAAACTTGTCTGTGAGACGTACTGTAACAGACCTAATATTTCTTTATAGGATCGTAAATAGTTTGACTGATTGCCCCCAGATTATTAGTCTGATCGACTTATATGCTCCATCGACATCAAGACACAGTGCATTGTTCTATTATAGTGGAAGTGTCAGAACTAATGCATTAGCAAACTCTGTAATTCCCAGATTACACTCATTAGGGAATGGGCATGCAGAGGCGGCTGACATTTTTGCTGATAGTATAACTGTTTATAGGACAAAGCTGATACAATTGTTTACATCCCAACAAAATGGAAATGGACAATAAATCTTTCTATTTTACCTTTAACTATTATTATTTGTACCTTTAACTTTATTATTTTATCTTATGTTTTTATGTTTTTCTGTATTATTATTATTATTATTATTACCTTTTAACTATTATTATTGTAACTTTTAACTGTATTATTATTTTAACTGTCTTATGTTATTTAAAAAAAAAAATTATTCTGTATATTGTAATAGCCCATAAGGGCGTTAAATAAATAAATAAATAAAAAAAGTATCCACGGTCAATTTTGCTAATAGATCTTAATTCCTATATTTAAAAAAAACTTTCGAGTGATACTTTGATACAATACATAGATGGAATATTTTAGAATAATCAAGTAACTGAAACGAAAAAGTGACCTAAAAACTGAATTACCTAAGACAGATTTGATTTTGTTTGATGAAATACATCGGCATTTATAATTGAAATTTTTTTTTAAATTTCAGAGAGCACTGTTAAGAGACCGTACTATGATGAAGATATTGCTCCTTCGGAGACCGACAGTGAAGATGATGTGGTCCTCCTGAGAACGAATCGCGAATGGCGAACCTAATGACGCACAGTATTATAAACACAATGGCAAACATTTATTACTTAAGATGCTACATGATACATAGTCTTTTATTATAGAATATTTTTATAAGAAATGTGTTGAAACAACTGTGAAATAATTTGTATATATTAATATTCACTTTAATACAGTGGAATTGGAATTGACCAATACATATTTAAAACCTAATGTAAATCTACAAGTTTGTAAAAAACATTAATTGGATTTTTAATTAAAGCTATTATTAGAATAATTGCGAAAGATGTTAGCCAATATTCTGCCCTTCCAAGGAAGAAAGCAGTAACTACATTTT
Organism: Agrypnia vestita; assembly: GCA_016648135.1. Taxonomy (NCBI): domain Eukaryota; kingdom Metazoa; phylum Arthropoda; class Insecta; order Trichoptera; family Phryganeidae; genus Agrypnia; species Agrypnia vestita. Next base: position 25,516 of record JADDOH010006832.1, on the reverse strand, counting down.
GCAAAGTTCTGAGATAATTGGAGTTTTATGTTTTTTGTGTTTTTTCGCCGTATGTTGAATTTTTTTGTTATTTTTTTCAAATATTTGAATGTAAAATGACATCAAAAATAAGATAATACCTGAATGAGACATACAATTATTGAATTTTAATATTTAAATCAATAAAAGCCTTCTGCCTTAGAATCTGCTTCAATGATAGTGTAAACTTTCTTAGAAACAAGGCAGTAACTACGTACTTACTGCCTTGTTTCTAAGAATCTTTGAAGTTTACTCTATTCAACTAGGCACTCATAGGATATTTAAAATCAGGATTCAATAAAATATATTTATTTGGTATAACATAGGTACGTGATTCTTTACAAAATTAATATTTTCTTTATTATTAATAATTAGATACATGTACAGAAATGGTAATGTAGAAATGGTTTATCTAAAGTATTTGATTTTTTTTTAATACAATTGTATACTGATGAAGAGGCCATGGGCTCTGCAACATGTTGATATTTTTCAATACAATAGTGGTGAAAACTAATTAATTACATTTATTTGATTTTAGTTTTTTTTGCGTTTTTCATTCACCAAACTCAAAATTTAGATCTTGAACATCATCAACACATCTTGAACAGAGTCATACATTTGACTGACAAGAGATAATCTATTTGCACTTGGAATTATCGGCAATGATATTTCTTCATGGTGTAGCGTTTGTTTTGTCCACGCAATGTTTAAATCTTTAGTTTCCACAAATGTAAAATTTTCGATGAAAGTGATATCATTAATTTCCAGTCGACAATCCGATAAGTTCTCCGAAGATACCTAATAATCGACATCATCCATTTTGGTGTCAATATTCTCAGAATAATTTGATACTGAAAGAAGGAAGGCGTTATTAGATTTTTAAAGTAAAATAGGATTCGAAGTATACAAAATATACGAGCATTAGATTATTAATAATTACGGTGGTATAATAAAATTATAGTAACAATATTTTTGACATAAAATTAATTAATTCTATGTATTTAAAATTGTAATACGTCATCACAAATTCAACATAAAATATTATTCATAAATAATATTATTAGCAATTATGTTAATACTTACAGTTTTGTAAAGGAATTTGACCGTTTGGTGAATTGTTTTCATTTTGCATTTCCAGCGCCATTTTAACAATTTGTTTTGTTCTTGACGACATTTTAAGCACTTATTAATAAAAATTATATCATAAATAAATAATACCACCAATAATATATACTTGTATGGGTTTTCAGGGCTAACAACAATCTGTCACCGCCGTACAGTCGATCAGAATTGATCAGAATGATATGATTATTTTGACAGATCGATAAACATGAAGTTGTCAACAATTTAAATATAATATATTTCTTAGCAAAAAAGCAGCAACTACAGAAGGTATCTGCATTTACTGCTCTTTTGCTAAGATTTTAGTGTTGTTTTTGTAGATGACCATTTTTTTCTTATCAGTTTTTTCCAGTTTTTCTTAATAAAAATGCCTTTTGAGTAAGATATTAAGAAAATTAACAAAATTATTCACCACATGGCATTCACAACTACATTTTGAATTTTTTGTTAGTTACTGCCTTCTAGCTTGGAAGGGCAGTATTGTTCTCATTGGGTAAGTGTGCATTATTATTTAAATGTATTTTTTGATGAGGTACGTTGGGATGAATATGAAAAAAATTAACCTACTTTACTTGATATTTAGATCAATACTCTGGAATTTTAGACATCTTTCTCTCAGTTATTTTTTCTGCATAAAAATAACAACTTTAATAATAAATAAAATAGTACGGCTTCCATTATATTTAAATGAAAATTGTTTCTAATTCCCGTTAGTGCGGTCACATTATTGCTGCAAAACTTGAGTTTAATTCTAAAACTCACGTTGGTCACAAAAATGTGGCAATAATAATTATAATAAATGATTTATCGAGCAGTAATATAAAGTACTTAAGGTTTAAGCCTTATTTAATTGTCATTAATAATGGTTTATAAAGCTTTATATTGCTTCAAAATGGTTCAATTATCCAAATGTGTTACATATATTGTTAATCAACTTACTTACTTACTTACTTACCATCACGCCGTTTCCCCGAGGGGGTAGGCAGAGAGGATAGAGCGCCATACTCTTCTGTCCTGACATACAACTTTCGCTTCGTCTACATTCATACATCTTCGCATGCAAGCTCGACGGTTGTTCAGACTTCTAACACATTGAAATAATTTTGTGGTTATATAATAATAATGTATAAGGATGTAAGAATCAGTGATTTAAAATAATATACGAGTTTTACTCTTAATCTTATGTATACACATTTTGTACCAAATAATTTTCATTAATCTTATTAATTTATTCCATAGTTTGTTAAAACAATGAAAATTATGTTTACATATTATTTGAATTTTCACAAATTTTCTCATCACTAACATTCTCAAGGTTGCGAATCAGTAGTAAACCAGTTTTTACACTCTACTTATTTAGAGTGGTTCTTTTTTAATCTTATAGTTGTGATTGTTCAAGTTAAATTTATAGTTAATTATATAGCTTACTGTAAATTAAATACGGTAAATATTGACATTAATAGCTTCACTAGAATAATTTTTCAAACCAATGGTTTCTTTAACAAAACTATATTTTTTCGGGAATTAAGAAAAGAAGTGAAATTCTTAAATTATTGTAATAAAAAAATTGATATTATGCCAAGTGCCTTCGAGGTGATAAATGTCACAAAATATCTATCTAAATATTGTTCATATTATTATTATTTTTACAAGTGGCAAAGGCTCTGGGATTCCTGGGCGACAACTACGGGAGTCCTGCCATTTGTTTCATAGAAAAAGTGTTGCTATACTGTTAAAAAATTATTCATGTAAAACAGCGTTCAATCGACAACATACTTCATATATTTTACTGAACTATTGAAATGAAAATAAAGTTGAAGATCAAATGTTTCGTGAAATTCATTATTTGCATTTACTATCGCCTAATAATGTCAAAATATTTTGCTTTATTCCAGACCTTCATGTGATCTCTTGTTCCCTAGACCATTTCAAGAAATTTTATTTAAACTGCATTAAAATTCGGTTGTACATAGATATGTCCTTGGTACAAGGCAACATGAACAAATTTGTCTTTTGCAGCATTTTAACTATAGATTTGTAAGTAAACTTTTTAATTCAGTTTCGCTTGGGTACCAACCGAAAAGTGCTATATACATTTTTGAATATATAATTGAAACTTATGGAATTCATTTTCATCTGGTACACATTAGGGCCTGTAGGTATAAACCTAGAGATTTCCAGCATTTTTTGGCACTTGTGGGATAAAACATGTCAATTATTAAAGAAATAAATCTTATAAATAACATAAGAACAATATATTTTAAACAAATTATTTACTACACATTATTTATAGAATTGACTGGTATAAATTTATAATATGTTTATATAGTGTAAGAAGGGGCAAAATTTTATTGGTTGGCTAAAATTATATTATTAGAGTTGGACAATGTTTTTTGTTGTAAATTGTGTATGAAAATATTTTTTTGATTTTCAGATTGAATATCAATTGAAAATTAAAAAAAAAACATTGAAAATTTGATGTTATCATTAAACCTCTGTTGAATTCTTCTTTGCTTAGATATAAGACTCAAACATTCTGATAACTAAATAGAGAGGAAATAAAGTTAAAATCCAAAACCTCAGTTTATTTGCTACATTCCAATAAAAAAAAAGAATAATTAAAATGTTTGTCAAACTCTCTTACTGATTAGTCAATTTACTTACCACTTAGCTTTGATAGGCCGTGCTCAAACAGAGTTCTTCCACCACCCATTTTCTTCAAAAACATTCTAATTTATTGTTAGACAAGTATGTAGTAATCATTGTCATAAGTTAATGATGATAACAAAATTTTGTGATTTATTGATTCATAGATTATAAAATAAAAAATTGTAATATTTAAATCATTTTGATACTTAATGTAACTAGGTAATACTCTGAATTATCTATCATTCTAATTTATGTTCTTCTACAGGTTTGTTAACTTAGAATGATATTCGGATAAAAAATATATATTATGTACTCATTCTAAAAAAACAGATATCTAGTTACAGTCTGGATGTTTGTTAAGATTATATGATTCCTTATTGCATTGTACTTTTTAAATTTGTACTTATAAAAAATAATACCTAGTAACAGATTAAGATGTGCCGAGAGGTATAGCATAGACCCCGGAATAATAATTTAGATTACTTCTATGATTTAAACATTAACTTTCTTCTTCCATGATTACACATTAGGGCAGCTTGGTGCCAAAATGTTTGATATCAAAACATACTATTTATTAAATTTATTATTCAATATAGAATACACAAAATTAGTTAAATAGATTTAGAAAAAGATTTAAAAAATATTTCCCGACATAAATTTCAAATCAATTTTGTTAACAAAATGGAATTATACTTCCTTGGTTCAATAGTTTATATTATGTTGTTGTGTAATGTAATGTCATAATGTATAAACAAATAATATTGGCATCTTAATAATTTTACTTTACTATTTCCTATTGAGATATATATTTACACAAGAGAGAGGTTTATCCTATTGATCACTTATAAAATTATTTAAATATTGTTACCGATAGTGCAGTTGTAATATATACATTTATTATTATTATTATTATTATTGTATAGTAGAAACAATAACAGCATTTACAAATAAAATCATTACTAAATATGTTTTGTATACAAAGCTTTCATAAAAATGGAGATTTGACAGAATATGAAAACATTTTTGAAATATTTTCAAGCTAAGCTCACACTACAAAAAAAGAACCATGGCTGCAGATGTATGCAGCCATTTGCGAGTCAGGCAATACCTAGATAGCAGCAGTTTTATTTTTAAAAATTATTTAAAATTTTTAATAAATTGGTTCATCAAAGAAATGACACTCCTTATCAACACAATCGGCCGTATTCTGAAATGAGCAATATCGTTATTTCTGTATCTTGACAGTTATTGTAGAGCATTATAATGCTGCCAGTATTGACGTTTTAGGTTTGACATGTTTGAAATTAATGAATTTCAATTCAATTCAATCAGAAAGCTCTAAAACGTAAACAAACATAGGCTATTCACAATTATGAGTAATGAGATTTTTAATTAATTGAATTCATCAATTTCAAATTTGTTAATTGGTGGCATTACAATTTTATACAATAACTGCCAAGATACAGAAATAGCAATATTGCTTATTTCAGAATACGGCCGAATATTGTATTTAGTGTAGACAATAAATTATCATACGATTCGTGACATCGCAGTATGAAATTAATAGTTTATAAAAATAATTTAGAGTTTATTCAACGGCAATAAATGTTATTATTACCTATATAGAATTTTATTATAAATAATATTTTTATTTCGTAAATCATGAAAAGTAAGTGCACAAATTTTAATATACCCTTAACCTCTAAGCGAGTGAGTTTGACTATTTTAGTTGTGACTTGTTTCATTAAGTTTTCTAATATGTCATTCAGAAGGCTGTGCAATGTCTGTGTTATGGCTAAATTAATATATAATGGACCCTCAATATTCATTGAAATTTTTGTTAGATATTCACCTGAAATGTCGAAAAATGTTCCATCTATCACAGAAATGCTGGTAAACATTCAAAAACATCAATCACAAGAATTGACATTGCCTAATGTCATAACGGAAGATGATGACTCCACTTCCAAACAATAGCCTAACCTATTTTTTTCCATCTAAAAGGTAAATTTTCGGTAAAAAATTTTTTTACGGTATGTAACTAGGTATTAGTTATGCAGGCTTTCAGTATATTTACGGCATCACAAGTAAATCTCCGTCATAATGATAAAACATTAAAAAGTAATGGTTAAAACATATTTAAAATGTATTTGCGATGATTTCTGAGATCGATTTTTGATAGAATTTTTTTTTAAAAATTCAGGGCTGAGATTGGATTAAATTATAAATAATGTAATATCATGGCGTTTACTTTTTGGAAATCCATTTTGACAATTATTATGAATAAAAACATTTTTTTTTGTTGTTTTTTTTTAGGATATTACTAAATGTTTCAGAAATTTTCTTTCCTTCTTTAGGTGAGTGTAGACTGAGGTGTGTGGGAGTGTCCCTAGACAATGTACTGATGATGAATATTGAGGGTCCAATGTATTTGGGAATAAAAACTGAAGGCATACCACATGCGGTTTTTCAGGATTTTTTGTTTCACTGTATAGTCATTACTCCTTTAGAGGTTTGATATATATTATTTATTATTATTGTTATAGATCTTATTTCTGGCTGTATTATTTAATCATTGTATTTATTTTATTGTCCAATAGTATAATAATGATAAATATATTCCATTAAAAAAATACCATTTGTGTATTTTTTTGGTTTTGGTGAATCTAATTTCCAGGTACTCTATACAAATTGTCTGTCCTTAAGCCATCCGTTTAATGGGAGATAGAAACACGTGTTTAATTTGGTGAAAATGATTTATTACCAAATGCAAACTTACATTCAATTTTATAATATTTGAATAGAACTGATTTTCATATGACGCCAAACCAATGTATTTACACAATTCAGAATATAAATGAATTACAATTATGAAATGTCATTTTTACACAATGTTTAAAATAAATTAAATCCACCTTTGAGAATCTCAAAAAATTATAAAACTACCCGAGGTTTGTATTGAAAACGCAATTGCACTATTTAATAAATCATTTGATAAACAGAATAAGATACATTTAAAATTTTATTTAAAAAAATTTAAAAATATACATAAATAAATTTGAAGAATGTGAATCAAATTTTTACAAAAATACGGTTGTTGAATTAAAAAAATAATTGAGTACTTAACTTTAAATGACGAAAATCTGATTTAATGCAATTAATTCAGCTTGTAATTACATTGCGCTAAGCAAAATTACGTAAATTAAATGAATAAATAATTAATGGTATTAATTTTAACTAATCCGTCATGACATAGTTTGAAAAAATCACTACATGTGAGTTATATTACAGGTTAGAAATGACAAAAAAATACAATTTGTAAATTTATTTTCACTAAATGAATACATAATTAAATGATGAACTACTTTTTTTACAAAATATTGGAGCAATGATGTTTGAACACAGCTTGGCTTTTTCATCTCATCATGAATAGCTGGCTATTGCTTTGTTCATATTTTGGGCCTTTGTTAATATTGGAGTCTGCATCAAATAAAACTGCAGTTAACTTCTGAACAATCTCTACTTTGATATTGTCACAAAAAAGAACAAAAAATTAATTAAATTTAAACTTTGGAACAAGAAACAACCCACTTAGAAATACTCCCCAAAAAACCCCACATACAAAAAGTAACAGCAACACGTTATATTTTTTCTATTGAAGACTTTTCAGCCGTTTAAGGAACTCTTTTTTATAGAACATTCGTTACTAATTTAATATTCTTGGCAGCAAACATTTTACAAAGTGAATATTATGCTCGGGTAGTTTTATCCATTAAATGCTAAATATTTCATTTCTTATACCAAACTAGATATTAACACGAACATGAGACAATATGAAATGAACGTAATGCAAACACCAATTTACATTCATTAGGTACATTTATTCATTTCTAATTTACAATAAATTTCCATGAAAACTTTAATTGTATGAATATAATCTCTTTAGAATTATATTACGGGCATTTTAACTATCCCCAGGAACTTGACGTGGTTATTCGAATCTTTATATTTACGCAAAATAGTTTAATCTATCAAATATTTATAATACACCTTCTCTTTTTCCGGATTCATCGCTAACACTATTTAGGATAATATAATACTTATAAAATTTGCAGTCCACAACTATAAAATATCTTATAAAGATATAAATAAAATAAAAACATTAAAATAAAAAGCGGTAAGCAATTATTATTTGTAACCCATCAAAATTTAATTTCTAAAAGATAATTATTTAGTAGCCAACCCGATCGTGCTGGTTGCTTGAATACTTTGGATGGGCTTAAATTATTTACAAGATTGTCTCAATCTTTTAAAACATTTGTTCGCGATGTTTGTAAAATGTTTGACCAAAAAATGTTTTTTTTATACAGCACATAACCAGGATTATTTTGACATGACAAAATAATCCTATAAGGCAAAGACTAGTTAACAGTCAATAGGGAACATGTATAGAAGAGGGTGAAATTGATACCTGATAAGGAGCTCTGACTGGAGGATGCATAAGTGGTGGCTCAGGTATTGGGGGTAGGAGACTTGGGGAATGAGCTTCGAAGAATGGGAGCCTGTCCAGTTTGGACATACAGTAAGACCTCGTTTAGCGCTTAGGTTGCGTTCCTAGATGATAAAGCGCTAAATGAAACGGCATTAAATTTACTTTAAAGTTCTTTTTATATTGATTAAGATAAATTATAGAAATCTCACAGAGACAAAGCTATTTATATGAGAAACGTGTATAGAAGTCTTTGAAGGGAGGCTCAGGGCTTATGAGCTGGCTTAAGTGATCACTTTACACAGTGCAAGGTTCAAAATTCCTTCTTAAGAACATCCACACATCAAATTTTTTATTGTATTTATATGTTCTAAACCAGACTCTTCTTGGTATTCATTACTCTGGCATTCTTAGCACATGTCCAAGCTACCTCATTTGTGATTTTCTGTGTAGAAGTAGGGGCTCCATGCCGAGTGTGTGCCTTATGTCGGCACTTCTTACTCTGTCCACAAATGTGACTGCTACCCCTCTTAGAAAACTCATCTCGGGTATACGGGTATACATATTGTGTATATACGAATCAATGAAACTCCACGATCATTTGAATCAGGGTAAATTTTGAGTTTTTTTTAGGCTTCGATCAAACAGTGTTATATAAAATCAGCATTAATCGATGAAGCGCTAAACAAGGTATTACTGTAAATGCAATGTTTCACAAATTAACATTATGTAAGATGGAATTTCCCGGTTCATCACTTAAAACATAATAATTAAATAATCTCCACATGCGAGATCGTGTCCAATCAAGTAACTGATTGAATATATTTAGACTTTGTTAACTATAAAATTATTTTTTCCAAAATTGTTTTAATGGATTTTTAAGTCGTCAGCAATTTTAACTAAATGTCAACTTTTCCTACATAAATTATCCGAACTAACAAATCAACGGTCATTTTTTTTTCTGAATATATGATACACATTTTAAACGACAGTAATTTTTTATGCGTACAGGGTGTAACAGAGCACGTACACAGTACTTAACAGGTAGATTCATGCCTAGATTATGAGTCGAAAATGTTCACACAACCGTGCCCTAATATTTTCGAGGTTTTTATCATTTTATTTGACTTGTATTGAAGCGAATGAATTTTTCATAATCAATATTATAAGTTATTATAATGATAGTTCTATGTTTGACAAAAAACAAGTCAGAAATATTGAGAGAAAAAAGATCAAACTTTGATATTGCATATCTCCATAACTATTGATATTCGGTTATGAATGCCAGAATATTTTCATAACTATTGATGTCACGGTTGCTTGGACATTTTCGACACATAATCAAGGCAGGAATCCGCCTGTAAAGTATCGCGGACTAGCTCTATTACACCTTGCATATCAGGCGCGTGCAGTGGGAACATTGAAGCATTGACTTTTTGTAAACGTATATTTTGGAAAAAAAAATAGAAATCAATTATTTATGCTACAGATTTTTATGATATATCAAAATATGAATGCTATGATAACAATTGTGATGAAATATTACGAAATATATGTTGTATTCTGATTTTTTTCCCAATAATTGGTTAAGTAAGTCATGCCGCGACGTTCGCACTGCGCGCCCCTGCTGTATATTGTATTCTATTATGTTCCATTGATCACAATATACCTAAAAAAATTACTGCCACTAAAGAACATATCAAATACTAAAACAACTGAAAATTACCTATTTGTTAATTCTGATATTTTAATTGTGTTACAAATTGCTAGTGCATGTATTTTCTTTTGGGCATGCTGATGAAATAATTACATATTTGGAAGAAATAGATGAAAATACGAAGGGACGTTAAATAATAACCACAGTGTTAGAAAAAAGAGGCTGAAAAACCCATGAACCACATGCTGGAGTAGAGCATACGCAGAGAAGATACGGAGAATTGAAAGACCTGGCAAGGAATAGGGACTGTGGCGAGAGCTACAGCGATAAGGGAATGTCCCTTAAGAAGAAGACAACATAAGCCTGTAACTAACAAATTGAATCTACGTTGGACAGATATACAAGCGTTGAATTCTCCATCGAACCAAAATAAAAATTATTACCTGTAATTGCACGAAAAACCTTACTAAAATATAGAAAGCATAATATAGTTGGCTGCAAAGAATTTTATTTTCACATATTAAAACAATTTTGCTCACTTATAAAAACACATTTTACAAAAATAAACTTACAAGTTCCCCTTTTTACACAATAGAATAGAACATGGACTAGCTTTATTCAGCATTAAAAAACAGTCTCATAAAAATGTTTAAGGGTGAACAAAATAGTTAACAAGCTGTAGCGAAGATGAATTAAATCTATGGTAATCCAAATACAGCTACGTACATACTAAGGCCATAACTTATATTACAAAGTTTGTGATGAAAGTTAAATATACGTACACACAACTATTCTGTCTATTTACATAACATAAAATTTCATAACTAGTTTGCTCCAGTCAGTTAGTATTTTTGAATAATAAAATAAATAACTAAATTTGATAACAAAAATTCTAACATCCAATAGTTGCCATATTAAATATGTAAAATACACTGAAATATTCATATTCAGTAGAATTTCACTTATCAGCATAATATTTATTTAGTAATATAAAATCTAAACCTAATAATATAGTGACTGTGTTTTGGTCAAAGGCGTAATCATCAAATTTTAACTTTTTTTAATTCAGACATCCAAGACATTACATTATATTGTCATGAGTAACAAGTCAAACAAATTTGTCAAATTTGACCCTGTTAAAGTGTCATCATTATCTAAGGGCACATGAAAATATAAACAAGATAAAATAATTATTTTTACGGGATCATTTTGGCTTTAAATAGTATTTAGAAGTTGTATAGTTTTTTAGTATACGTCTTCCCAGAATCAATGTCATTTTTATGTCAACCCAATTTTGCACATAGTCGTCAGTGCGGTGGAATTAGAACAGCCATCGGCCATTTGTCTAAGAGGGTTGGAACTCTCCAAGTCCCAAGTCCACAGATACCTTAAGAAGATGGGCAAAGTGTGGAGTTGATATGTTTGGGATTTCACACAAGTTGTCAGACATAAGCTGGAGAACGCGCAAATACCTGTATGTGCAGAACACTTTATACAAACAAAAACAAGAATTATGTCCTTGATTATTTGAATATCTGGAGATGGAAAATAGGTTTTTTATTCAAATATAGAATACCAAATAAATGGCAAACTTCTGGTTAAAAGGCAGTTCTCAGACTATGTCTATGATTGGTGAGATTTTAAAGGCATTATTCATTTTGAGCTGTTGGAATGTAGTGAAAAAATGAGTGAAGAGACCAGCTTAGTAAACAGACACAAGATTATTCTGCATCACGACAATGCCTACCAGCAAATGATGAAATTGACAAAATAGAAAATCAACAGTCATGGTTGGTACGTTTTGTTGCGCCCTTCTAATCCAGCAGGTCTAGATCCCATCGGACTTCTGTTATTTCAGTCGATTCAGTTCAAGGGAGTGAATGAAAATAGGTTTTAATGAATATTTCAACTCCAGGCTGGAGAAATTTTACAAAGAAGGAGATATAATTTGGTTGAAATGATGGAAATTACATATATTAATAAACAGTTCAAAAAGCTAATTGATGTTTGATTAAAAAAAAAAAAAATTCTGGGAAAATCAATTACAAACAAGTTAAAATAATAATTTTTAGGGGAATTTTTTTTATTTTTACTTTCTTTACATAATATTTATATAAAATTTGTATTTTTTAACCCTTTGATCAAAACATAGTTGAATGATATGAAAAACAAATTACATATGTGGAGATACAGGACCACGAAGGTATTACAATCAAGCTGTAATTGTAGTCGATATAATCGTCAATCGAATTAATCCACTTGATTTCGACTTGACACAAATATCGGTTGACTATTCAAAACATCAAATAATTCTTAAATACATAATCTGTATTTAATATATTCTTATTATACTTTATATTGTGTTTTATCATTTATAAGACACTACCACTATTGCACTTATTAAAAAATGGCATTTTTATTAGATATGGTGTTTACGACTTTATGTAGATAACTTATCCAATCTTCGGTATGCTAAGGTATAAAAGTATATATATTTATGTATTTTACTTTTGAAAATATAAACATGGTTTCTAAAACAAAAATATAAAAGTGATGTTTATGACTTTACAGCATTATTTAAAATTTGCAGTACAAAATATTATCATTAATGACACAGCATCTCAGAACTATTAACTGATGAAGTAAACAGACAACATTGCGCTGATGGGCATTTTCAACTCGTTAATTCCAAATTCAAGGGATCCAAAGAAAACATTTCAAATTATGCGGAACCCCGTTAACTTGAAATTGAAGGTAAAAAAAAATCGCGATTCGATTGTGAAATTTGCCAAAATCATAAAACTCAAGTAAAACGCCATGAATTTTGTGAAAAACATCTGTATTTTGCATATTTCAAGAAATTTTTTTGAAAATGCAAACATTTATTACACTAATACAAAGATCGCGACATTTCTAATACTAAAGTACCCGATATTGACATATTTGTTGTTATCGCTTGCGGAATTTTTTTTTGAATTACATCAAATTTAAAAAAAAAATCGAATTATGTGAACTAAAATGCATTGATTTATGGCGCAATGGGCTAAAAATTATTTTGAATTACGAATTATTGGGGTGTATTACAAGTTTATAATTCTGAATTAGAAAGTGCTCATTAGTAAGCAAGGTATTTATAAATAATAAAAGTGCTTTAAAATAAATAATACAGGAGATTCTGCTTAACATGCTTGCGTAGGACCAAATGGAGGTGATAACAGCAATTGACTAATGATAACCAAATTAAATTAAAAAAATTAATTGAAAATTGATATATAAAATCTATATGAACAGTTACATCACAAGTGAAATTCACAAAATGAAACAATAAATTTTTAAATTTACTATGAAGGTACTGATACATATGCTTATTTTGTGCATGCTCAAAACTAGCATGCTCTAACAACTGTACACACTTGCTTATTTTAAGCATGCTCATGAATGAGCATGCTCAGAGCTAACAATCAAACACACATGCTTATTACTGGCATGCTCTTGTCGTAGAATAGAGACGCTCTTGTTCAAAAAGGAAACTTTGCAAACTGAAACAGGAAATTCAAGTGAATGAATCAATCAAAACAGTTCCCGAGTTTCCGTCCGCACTTTTTTGATTTTAGTTTTTATAATTTTTATTGTAAGATTTGAATCATTCATGTATTTTAACAAAGTTTCATAAGCATTATTTCTTGCTATATTATTTTTACATAGCGGTGACCGAGTATTCCGTAGACATTCATGATTCCTATAATAAGTCACAAAAAGTAATGTTATGTCATCTCCCCAATGCGCCATATTTATTTCATCTGTCGTGGACTGAGAAGATCGCATTGATAATCGATAGTAGCCGCGAATGACATTAGCATGCTCATAAGCAAGCCTGTTCACACATGCTCAAAAGATACCCATTCTCGTGGTGAATGACATTAGCATGCTAGTAATGAGCACGCTCATTACTAGCAATATGCATACACGCATGCTAAATAGCAATGGCTCAAGAAGATCAATACTGCGCATGCTCACTTGCCACTAATGAGCATGTGTATCAGTACCTTAATGATTGGACTAATATACGACACTAAAAGCTGTCACAAATAAAATGTTTTTTGCGAATCAAACCAATTTAATAAATAAAATGTATGGTGGCTTTCAGTGGGCTACACAAGATGGTACGACATATGCATTATTGTTGTGGTTAAAAAATTTGTTAATAATGGTATCAAGTAGAATCTTCTGCATCATTATATATTGTTATCAAGATTAATTAGAAAGCAAACCGCATGGTTTCCTTTAATGGTTGCCTTTTTTTTTTTTTGTAAAATTAATAAAAACATCTCGCACTGAACTGCGTAAAATTCATCATTACGAAATATATGTATTTAAAAAAATACATTACGTAATGCAAAACTAGACATATAATATAAAATTATTATGTGACTATTGCCACTGTGTCCGGGCCACAATATTGTAACCCGTGACTTGTAGCCTTTATCAGACGAATGGTTCTCCTAGGAATCGTCAAGTACCGGATTTCAGAATCGATCATTGGATTTGCATTGACCTTTCATTACACCAAACACCACCCTTGTAAGGAAGCAGCGAGAAAACGAAGAAAGTTTATAAATATGACTAATGATATTCGTACGTGGGTCACTCTGACCTCAATGTTACTTTATTTTGTCAATAAAGAAAATTGGTACTGCCGTCAAAATTTCCCTATTTGATACTCCAAACAGCATTTTAACCCGGCAGTTCCCAAACTTTTTTATTCACAGATATTATCTTCTTGGAAGTATTTTTCAAACCAGATAGGGTGTGATAAATGCTCTTCAAAAAATAATTTAAATCATGAAACAAATACACTTCAATGGAAGTCACAAACTACTGCAATAAGGCGAAACAATCTCTGCCACTATCTTCACCTGAAAATCAAAATCTTCTCAAGCGATTTCAAAAGGTATAAAGGGCCTTTTTAAGTCAGGAGCACACTTTGGGAACCACTGTTTTAACCAAACGATACTTTCGATTGAGTAATTATTGTGTAGAATTTCAGATGGCAATAAGCTACACTTTTCAAAAAATAATTCTTAGCATTAAAATATATGCCATTTCATTGCATAGGTGCTAAGTAAGGTGCAAAGTGGATTGAGAAGATATCATCAAAGACGTAAACGAAGGCAACCTTTGTATAAGTAAATTTTTGAAGAAAACTTCCGTAAAAGGTGAATGCAAATGTCTTAAAAGTATTCCAATGCAGTCAGTCAAAAGACAGATTAATTATTGCCGCAATAGGAAAAGATATTTTGTTTCCGTGATTTATTTCTTGTCAATTTCCATTTTGGCTTGTATGATAGGGGCTAAGTATAAAGATCACTTTTCCTTTCCTTAGTCCATTTATTTAGACTCCAATCAACGTCGGTGTAGATATCTGCGTCAACGATTATTTTGTATAATGTATGTACGCAATGGGATGAGCTTTGTAAAGATTTACAAAGATACATCTCACGTAAGCTTTATTATCTATTAAACATCAACGTATATATATTCACACGTTTGCTACAATGTACTTAGTATATTTCTAATGCTCATCCTCTACGTGACTCTCCAATGTCTGTAAACTGTCAAAAGTTGCGAAGCACAGATTGCACACGAGTTTTACCTGAAAACACAAATGATGATATACATGTATTGTAACATTTCAGAAATGTATTTACAGAAATGTATACTGTATGTACAGGGTTATTTGGAAAATATTAATAACCTCGCAGGACTATTTTTTTTTAAAATAGAGATGTGAACACGGAATACATCACTATTCTTACTATTTTCAAACTAAGCTGAATGCTTTGTGCTATGAAAAAAGGACTAACTTGCTGGTCTGGGGTGAGGTTAATTTTTAATATTCAATGTGTTACTTTAATGATAATCCATCATTTTACAAAAGACAAGTCAGAAATATTTTTAAAAAATGCAAATTTTGAAGTCACTTATATCCCATAACTATTAATGTTAGGACATTGTTGAACATTTGCGACTCACAAATTCGGTAGGAATTTTTCTGACAAGTATTGTGGACTAGCTCTATTACACCTGTATATAAAGTCAAAACAAAAAAAAGTTGATAAAATGCGCTGTTTGCTTATACAGTGAAACTCGCTTAATAAATTCACTTTTAATAAGTTCTCCCGCTAAATAAGTTTAAATTCTGCGGTCCCGAAAAAGTCCCATACAAATCTGATAATTTTGTTAGGTTTAATAAGTTTCCCGCTTATTTTCGTTTCTCGCCTAAGTAGTGTTAATATTTTTAGCTGAACTCAATTTATTCATACAAATAAATCTTCATAATACGTTTTTCGGAAGACGAAATTTTGTTCAACATTCCTAAAAATAATATTTCGAGAAATGGGCGCAATAAAAATTAAGTGGTTTTGGCAGTGTAAAAAAAGTTCTAGGGGTTGAAAAAACCCTGCAGTATTTGAATAGACTAATAAAACAATTAACCCAAATAAATCTCAAAATTCGCAAAATGGGCAGCTTACAATAAATAATTCTTGCAGAGCCATAAAAGTACTTTGACAAAAACTCTATTATTTGAAAAGGCAAGACAATAAAACTTAATCCCCAAGATAAACAAAGAATGCTTGGCTTTCAAATGTACTCCTATAATACTCGCAGAGCCGCATTGGTGATATTAATTTTTGATTTATTTTCATTCTTAACTATGCAAACATTCTTAATTGACCGAAAAATCCATTTCTGAGAATACACAATTACATTATTAGCAGGTGCACCTGATAATTTACAATTCCAGAAGCCCTTTCGGTAGGTACTACTGTAATATTTTGTTTCATTTTCGTCAATATTTAACGTCCAAAATATACCGTAATTTAATTAAAATTCACAAGTATTTATATCAATTATACTCTTTATTTTTAATTATTTATTACATTGCCTTGCTTCCTAGGTCTATTTAGCTCATTAAAATCATTCAACATCATTTCAAATGCGTGAAATAACTGCCGATAAATTCAGTAAAATAAAGCCAGCAAAACAAGCCAGCGCCACACTGCGCGGATGTCGGATGTCGTGGTCGCGTCATTTCGTCGAATGTCCGCGCAGTGTGATTGATAAGTGCGTATTATATAATGGAAAAAAAATTAGATACAGTAAAATGGAAGATCTGCGCAATGTGGCGCTAGCCTCGCGTCGCGTGAAGTCGCGGGACGTACAATCCTAATTAAACAAATTGAGTTTAAAGACAATTAATCACTTAAATTACTCAATTCATAATTCAAGTACTCATATATCGTACAATAATTTTCGCGCGATTGTCGGCATACCCGACTGGCGAGTTACGTGTTTATAGTCGGCTTTGATCAGCGCAAATAATCCTTTAAACTTGTTTGTACTAATTTTTCTTTGATTATTTTTACTCCATGCTATTTTCATTCTTAAAAAATAAATCTGTTTTTGAATTATTTTCATTAAAATGCTGAAATTTAATTGTTTAATTTTCGTAGATATCATTGGGGGCTATTCATTACTTCCGGTTTAGTTTTGATTAGCTTGATTTGATTAGTTTCTTGAGAAATAAAATAAACGACCGACGGTTAGCGTTTATCCATTAATAAACTTGTCTCTTGAACAACAAAATATTTTAAAAATCTATTAAAAAAATTGTAAAACAAAACAGAACGGTTGAATACTGAGAAGTGAAATAATATTTAATAAATAATTTTATGCGGCGATTATTTATGATAATTTTTTATATAAGTAGTCGCAATCGCAAAATCAAACAACGTCGGTGCAAAATTAATTTGCCTAAACGAAATTCTTCTCATTTTGGTTGTATTTCTTCGAGGAAACAATCGGGAATATTAATTACGTAATATCTCCGATTGTTTTCTAATTAAGTTACAAAAAAACGGATCAAATTTAATTTAATGATAAAAAATATCACGAATATTCTTTGCGCCCGGGAAAATATTAAGGTATTGTGAAATCAAACGTAATTAAAATAAAGAAAATCGTTATTAATCTCAAAAGAATATTATTTAATGTATTATTGTGTTAAGTTCGCCGAGTTCGCCCCTGAATTGGCGGGTTGTTTTGGACTTTGCCCCATTGAGTTTGCTCAAGGCGAAATGTTGAATGTACACCTAAATTATGTAGAAATCATCAAAAGGGATACATTTTTAAAATGAAGTCAAGTAGAATACTATTTACAAACGGTTCTTTTTTATAAATGTGCAATCTTTACCAAGCCAGGGGAAGTAGATACAGGTAATTTTCGTATTTTTTTTCGTATTCGTGAGGTTTATGTTATGGTTTAGGTTTATACACCGAATTATATTTAAATTCTGATTGACTTTTCCTTTAATAATATTATTAGTTTAAGATAGGTATTTTTTTTGCAATAGTAATTTAGATAACTTGTATATTTTCTTTTAAAATTAAGGTTTGCACATAGGTATTGACATATCTACATAAGTTATTTTATGGTTTTCTTTTAGTATGGTTAATAAGAAAATATTTTTTGACAGTGCTAAAATTTTTATTGTTGTGGTGGTTTTTATTGTTTTCTGACCCTCAGGAAATATTTTACAAATGTATATATTTACCTACTTAATTTTTTTTAAATAGATGTCCTTAAATGTTCATATTATATAAAGGAAATTTCAATTAAAACACAAAATTAGAAAGTGTAAATAATATATGAAAATAATGAAATCACTGTTAATATGTTCTCACGCCTAGTAAGTTTTTATTTGCTGGTCCCTTGAAAAACGTATTAAGAGAGTTTCACTGTAATTAATATTTAACTAAAATTTTTAGGAAAAAAATGAAAATTATTTTCAAACTTTTCATTTGCCCAAAAATTTTTTTTTTCGACGCGCATCACAAAAATTACATAATTTGAGAAAATAATAAACTTATTCATTTCACTCTAATCCTGGCGACACGATTATCTCCTTCAGCTGCGAGCGTCATGGAAAAAAACCTTTGCGGGACAGAAAATAACTCAGCCATTTTGAAATTTTAAAAATAATTTATTGATGAAAAATATTGACCAAAATATGCGATGATAATAGTTACGTCAAATTTTTTTTTAATACAAATGTATTTTTTGATTTTTCATGGTGGTGTAACCCCTTAATCAACCGTGAAATTAACATTTTGGGTCTTAAATTTGTATTTCAAATTTTTTCGAATTAGCAGGGTTTTACTTTACTATTCACCTTGTATTCATCTTTAAGGCTCGGTTGCGCCAGCAGAAGTAAATTAGGTTCGAGTAACATTGACCCGAGTAACTTTTTTACCCTCAGCTGAGAGTAAACTCGATTTCGGGTTGCACAATCGTCTTTTTTACCACTGTCAAACCAATAATAAGGATAATAGGGTGCCAAGTGGAATAAACCTCAAATACCGCATTTGTCTATGGAATTTGATTTATTTCAGTTTTTCACCACTGGCAATACGTACTTTTGCGGTTCAAAACCAGTTCAAACAAACCACTTTATTCTATGAAACAAACCAAACAAACGTCAAACCATCGCTAAAATAACGCGAAATTAAAAGAGTCATTTTAATGTTTACAAATTTCAATACGAAAATGACAGCGGCAAAATTCAAATAACAAGTACCTATATGGATAAATGTCACATTTTCAAATCAGCTGTGAGAGGACGGCCATTTTTTTTACCAACGTTTTTACCTTTACCCACCTATCTTGGAGAGTAAAAAAAAGTTACTCATGTATGTACTTCGGCGAGTTAAATATTTTTACCATAGATGGCGCAACCCGTTTTAGTAAAAAAAATTACTCGATTAACTATTCTTACCTTTACTTTAGACGGCGCAATCGGACCTTAAACCATTAGTTTGTTGTTATTAGAGATAGGTGGAACTCACATCTTTTTGAATAGGAGTCGAGGCAGGAAAATTCTGTGGTGCAGGTTTTCGTCTGTCACTTTCTCGACTATCCGAGTCCTCGTCATCATCTTCCGACGAGTCAGTAGCGCTGTTTACATAAAACACAAGATTGATTGTTAATTTGCTATGAAATAATAATAAATTAATATTTGCCCAAATAATTACTTAATTAATTAATTAGACAGCCATTGTGGAAAACTAAATGAAAAAAGTAACAATTTACTAATTATGTGACAAACCAAAATCAAGGACCACTTATATTTGAGGGTTCTCACCCACAAACATAAAACAATGATTTTTATCTATTTTTATGACTAACTTGCTGGTGTCCTGGAATGGGGCTCAAATCACCGACCAAATCACCAGATCACTAGGCGAGCGTCATGACCATTTCACCAATAAGCTATTCTATGTAAGCTACTACAAGACGTATTTTATTTATCAAAATTCATCTCGGCGGATTTGTCACAATCATTTTGAATGCGGAACAGTTTTCATCAATATAGAAAAATCAAATTATGCAAGTACCTACATAGCATGCCAGGTAAGTAAATACTTGCATACCTTTTTAACTATCAAAATTCATTAACTATAAAAAACATGCAGTTTGTAGAAACGATAATATGAGCATATCAATTTAAATATGTATTCAAATAATTTTCGCGCGTTTTCGAGTGCCTACATACATCCCGTCCAGATGCTGACGCGCGTTTGCTCACTCGCGCGTAAAACGTTTTTAGACAAGTTTTTTTTTTATATATAAAACAGAGTTTTTAATAATTGTGGAGTCATTGCTTTTGGCATATGCGCCAAAATCTACTAAAATAAAACAATAATTTGCATATCTGGATGCAATATAAATTGAAATGCGTGAGTGGTCTCGCGCGTAATACGCGGTATCTGGACGCAACATAAATTGAAACACGCAAGTGGTCTCGCGCGTAATACGCGGTATCTGGACGCAATATAAATTGAAACGCGCGAGTGGTCTCGCGAGTAAAACGCGGTATTTGGACGCAAAAATTGAAACGCGCGAATGGACTCGTACGCGAAAAACGCGTCATCCGGACAGGCTCTAATTCGGTTGCGGATTTGACGCGACAAAAGAAACGCATAGTGAGGCGCCGACCTTAATGAGTTAAAATTTAGATAACATATAAATTTCTTTTAAAATTAAGGTTTGCACATAGGTAGTGACATACCTACATAAGTTATTTTATGGTTCCCTTTAGTATGGTTATTAATAAAATATTTTTTGAGTGCTAAATTTTTTTTTTGTTTTGGTGGTTTTTATTGTTTTCTGACCCTCAGGTACTATTCACATAGGTAATATTTTACAAATGTATATATTTACCTGCTTATTTTTTAAAAATAAAATGTCCTTAAATTGTCATATTATATAAACGAAAATTCAATTAAAATACGAAATTAGAAAGTGTAAATAATATATGAAAAAAATATTGAATCACTGTTAATATGTTTTCACGCCTAATAAGTTTTTATTTGCTGGTCCCTTGAAAAACGTATTAAGAGAGTTTCACTGTATTTTTCTGCAACGTATCTTCTGATAAATCAATAAGCTCTTCACTTGCTTTTGTTGACATTTCAGTCGGTATGTTTTCTTGAAATGGATTTTTAATCCAGTTTATCTTATTGAACTTTTTCATCTCTTCTTCGAAGTTGGCGTTAGTTATTTTTCAACTCTGTTAAATGAGTGAAAATTGCAAACACTACATTGATATCTGGATATCAATGTAGTGTCTGCAATATTGTTATCTATAATAAACACGACACGACCCGGACGAGACGGGTTGCGCGGTGTTGTGGCTGCGACCCACCAAATATCCGCTCGTGACCCACCAGTGGGTCGCGATCCATAGTATGGGAAACACTGCATTAATTAATTTGTATTTCAGGAATATAGCTCTGGTAGCCAATTTTTCTCTATTATTATATAGTCAGATACACTATGGATTAATGCTTTTTAGCATAATTTTTAGTGATGGTATTTTAACTGGTGACACACTAACCGTTATTTGAAATTTGTGTTTGATTGCATCAATGGTTGGTAACTGATTTTTTTTAATTCAACGGGCTACCATCGGTACTAGACAAAAATTATATCTTAATTATTAATCATCGATACAATCAGATACAAATCCCAAATAACTGTACTGAAAATAACAGGTTAAAATATCAATTTAACCATCACTAGTAATTTTCATAATATAGTAGAGCAAAAAGATGTTACCTGTCGCTCAAACTGTCCGGCCTCTCTTCTTTCATGGTATGCGCGGTGCTTTCAACTTTTGTCTTGCCAGCCTTAAAATGAATTTTAAAAAAATTATCATCTTTTGAGGACCTGTCAAGTTTCCAATGTTATTAAAAATTTCACTTGACGTTAATCAATGGAGAGATAAAATTTTAAAATTATTTTCACATATAGTAAATATATTGGGCATATATAAAATTATCTCACATCGTAAGTCATTCAAACAACAAATAAAATATATAAATGTTAAACAATAATATCAAACACAAAATATGTAATTGATTTACACTTAAATGAATAGAATGTACAAAAATTACTTTTTGGTCAGTTTTGTAATGGCAACGATAGTAACATTTTTATTTAATAGCCCAAGATACTTTATTTCATCTATAATAAAACTCACAAACTAAAACATGACTAGAGATAATTCATAATTTCATTTATATGTATAAAAATCGTTACACAAAGGTATATTGAGCTATCTATTGATAAAATGTTGGAATCATCTTTTTCATTATGAAAAATAACTAAATACAAGTTGCTGATATTTTATTATATAGTACCTATGTAGCAGGCACGTGCAAGAACATTGAAGCATGACAATTTTGTAAACATTTATTTTGGAAAAAAATAGAAATCAAATATTTATGCTACAGATTTTTATGATATATCAAAACAAAATATTACAAAACATAGGTTGTATTCCGATTTTTTTTCCAAATAATTGGTTACGTAAAAGTCATGCTGCGATGTTCCCACTACACCTGCTATATAGTATTATATTATATTTGTAGTATAAAAGCAAAGGCAGCAATATCCAAAAAAATAAAAATAATGTTTTGAATTCTAGATCTATATATCGTCGCTGTATATACACATATGTAATAAATCCTATGTGCTGTTTAGTACATTCTGAGATGAACGAATCAATTTGTCAATTTTTCATATAAATAATGGAGATATACTAAAAAAAACCTTGCAGTTCATCTGGAAAGTCTGCCTAGTAATTATTTTAAATTTTTTTTTAAATCTAGTGTGTGCAATTATTTTTTAAAACAGTTTTATTTGTTTATCTCAGAGTGTACTAAAACGTCACATAGGATTAATTATTATTATTATTATTTTATTTTTTATTCGGTCATCCAACAGGGAGACACAATCGCTTGGTGAGACAAAATACAAGAAAAATAGTTAAATGTCTCCCACAATTAAAGGATAACACAGATAGGACATAACCATAGATAAGTCAATTTGACGATGAAAGATACAATAACTTTACGGTTTCATTTAACCGATTGTTCCCAATTTAACTTTAACATAGACACAAAGGGGCTGGTAATGTATTTAATATGCATGATCAGGGAGGGGGAGGAGTTTTTAGTATCTGCCTCACCATATTAAATATAAATTAGTAATCCTCAATGACTGTATTAATTTTTTTTTTTGATATTGCTGCCTTTGCTTTTATACCCTACATATATGGTATTATACAGGGTGTACAAGAGCTAGCAGCAGAAATTTGGCTGGTAGATTCCTGCCTATGTTATGAGTCTAAAATGTTCAAGCAACCATGACCATCAATAGTTATGGAGATATCCAATATCAATGTTTGCATTTTTTTTTCAATATTTCTGACTTATTTTTTGCAAAAAGTTGAAGTATCATTACAGTAACTTATGTCGATTATGATAAATTCATTCGCTTTAATACAAGTCGAATAAAATGATAAAAAAATTTACAAGATTTTTATCATTTTATTAGAGTTAAATTGAAGCAAATGAATTTTTCATAATCAATATAAGTTACTGTAATGGTAGTTCAACTTTTTGAAAAAAATAGGTCAGAAATAACTAACCATAACTATTCATATTAGGTCATGTTTACTTGAACATTTTAGACTCATAACATAGGCAGGAATCTACCGGCCAAGTTTATGTTGCTAGCTCTGGTATACCCTGCATAATATGATGAAATAATTCATTTCAAAGATAAAAGTATTCTTTTCAAACTTCTTTTTCTATATTATTCAAATGTGTAAATAAACGTAAACAATAACGCATACCACTTTGCTAATGTCGGAACATCGAGACTGCGAGGGTGACTTGGTTTCTGATGTTGGTTCATCATCTTCTATTTCAATAATCTGAAATGTTTCACTTATTGAATATGTATTTGAAAAGGGAATGAGATCACATTGCAAAGACAATATCCTTACATATACAATAAATTTTCCTCTCGCTGGCTAGCTGCATAAAAATGCAAATAGCATTTGACTGTGCAAAATAGATGTGTCCGAGACAGTTTTATTGATGGCAATAAAAACTGAGATCTGCTCAAACAGAGCTCAAAACAAAGACAATTTTCTTTTTTAGATATAACGAAGCGTAAATTTATATTTCCACTCCGTGTTGTCATTCCATTGGTAAATTGCCTATCGTTGTCAGAAGCAGGATGGTTGTAACCAACTTCAGGTGTCTCTTATTACAGATACACTAAAAATCTCTATACAAGTTGTCTTCATATGAAAGAGACGGGAGAGAGAAAATGGGATTAAAAGGGATGCGCCATCAAATGTGCGGCATTACAAAAGCTATCATGATGTCACGCACTTAGAGAACTATTTAGAACCGCTAATTGTATTTTGTCGCAGCACATATAACTTGATAATTGATTAAAATGCATTCTTAGCAGTATCTCAATGCAGTGAGGTTTTATCCCCTTTCTTTCTGTTGGCTTTTGTGCAAGGTAAATGATCTTTTTGTGTAGATTGTGCAAGGTTATTAGCACATAGATCCCCAAAACTCAATGGTCTCAACCAACACATGTGGATGGACATTAGGGTGTGTCACTTTTTTCAACTTTCGATTTTTCTAATTTAATAGTTCTCAAAAGTTGCATTTTTATATGTTATTAAATGCTGTATTTACAGTTTTCCTTAATACTGGTACTTTTGGCTAGTTAAAAGGCCTTGAAATATAGAAAAAGTTGCAAAATAACGTTCCAATCAGAACGATATATTTTTTGTATTTACCAATTGTCTTAGTAATTAAATGCTTTTTTCTAATAATAATACAGCCAACATAAGGAAAACATCATATTTAAGTTCATTTTGATAATCTGTTAGCGTTAAATACCTACCCCCGTTCGGGCAATTTCGGCTTGTTTTGGGTCGCGCTCCCGTTATGCGTGCCTCATTAGGTCAGACTCCATACCGAACGGTTGTATTTGTTAGCTTACTTGTTTTCAACCGTCGTAAAGTTTTTACATATTATAGTTCAAAAGAAACCAGAGGTCGTACGAAATTACGTATTTTTGAGAAATATCCCGAAAAATTCAAAAGTACTATGTTACCAACTTACGGAGATGTTTAACGCCATTATGA
>JADDOH010006831.1:0-136584 GCA_016648135.1 Agrypnia vestita | reverse complement strand
AGACGTACCACTATAACTAGGCGTGCGAGGGAGGGCGTCGCTTAACAGAAGTTGTCAGGGTGTAAATTTATTACACAATACATAATGTACAGAATGTCCGGTGACCGGTGTCGTATTAAATACAGAAATTTGGTCGGGCAGCACTAAAGAAACCATGCAGTAATGGCGGCCGTTCTATCTGTCAAACTGTCAGACGGTAATATCAGTCCATTATTCGCTTTTTCAGCTTCGCAAAACTTTAATACTTCATTGGCAATTGTTCTTGCACCATCCCGGAATGTTTAGGATGTTTTGGACATAATAATTCAGTGTATATTGGTAATCAAGATGACACAGCTCGCGCTCAAAGACGAGAATGAACTGAATGACAGGGCGAGGGGTTACTGCCGGGTGCGGGCGGGGCGGATTTTAGTTCAAAATTCGCCGCACGCCAAGTTACATTGGGCAAGCAATACTTAAAATTAACTTAGTATTTCCAGGTACAGGTAAGCAAAAGACATTTAGTGCTACAAATTTGTTTGTTTCATAGCAAGCTAAACCCTAAACAGCAAGTTTTAGGGGTGATTTTTTTTGTTTTACTTTCTGTCTCACCATGTATTTCAAAATGAAACCAACCTTTAAGTTGCTTGATCCTTTCTTCTTCCTGCTGTTCCCAGAAGGCCTTGTCTTGCACCCTCTTCTCTTCCAACATCTTCTGCAGCAGCGGGATCTCCTCGATGCGTTTGGCTCGCTCAAAGTAATCAACCTGGACAATATAATTATGATTTTACCTCATCA
Organism: Agrypnia vestita; assembly: GCA_016648135.1. Taxonomy (NCBI): domain Eukaryota; kingdom Metazoa; phylum Arthropoda; class Insecta; order Trichoptera; family Phryganeidae; genus Agrypnia; species Agrypnia vestita. The sequence continues at coordinate 135,807 of JADDOH010006831.1, read as the reverse complement.
TTAGAAAAATATAAACCACATAAATTTGTAACGATCACAAATCTTTCAAGTGATTACTTTGCGTACAAATAATAATTTTTTTGATTGTGAATAATAGAAAAAATATAGAATATTAACCCTCTTTTCTTGAGACTTGAGCCTGGCAGTAAGTTCGCGGCGTTCCTTCATTAATTCTTCAGCTTCTTTTTGGGCGATGGTATCAGCGTCAATCTTTTTGATATCCTGGAAAAGAAGCAATTATATGAATTATTCCAATATCAACCACACTAAAGTAGGAAAAATATATTTTATCTGCTACCAATACCTCTGTTAAGAGAAAAAGTGACCTAAAATACCTAATCTTCATTATAAATCTAAAAAATACTTATACTTTTTAGTAAAAATGAAGTCGCAAATTAAACATAAAATCAAAATAACAAGTATACAAAATAAAAGACGAGAGAAAAGTTCAAATAACTAACAGATTGATTCCTTTTAATAATTAAGATAACATGGCAAAAAAAATACCCTCGTATGAAATGAAGAATGATTTTGTTTAAAAATAAAACTGAAAAACTCATAAAACATATGATAGCAAAGTCCTTGAAAAGTAACTGCAATTTTAAATTCACTTTATTATAGGTACAGTAAAACCTCGTAAATTTGAAATTCAAGGGTCCCAAAAAAAACATTTTGAATTATGCGGAACCCTGTTAATTCGAAATTCAAGGTACAAAAAAAATTAAATCGCGATACGATCGCGAAATTTGCCAAAAGTCATAAAATTCACAAAAAAAAGTCAATAATTTAGTGAAAACATCTACATTTTTTCAAGAAATCATTTCGAAAACTTAATATTTATTATGCTAATATGAAGACCACAACATTTCTATTACTAAAGTACCCTATATTTATACATTTGTTATCCTCACTTGCAAAAAAAATTTCGAATTATGTCCACTAAAATGTATTGATTTGTGGCTCAAGGGGCTAAAAATTATTTTGAATTATGAATTACCGAGGTTTTCGAATTATCGGGGTTAATCTACTATGAAAATCACATTTTGGGACTTGTGGGTTTTAAAAATTTAGAATTATGGAGAATTTCAAATTATCGGGGTTCAAATTATCGAGGTTTTACTGTATAAATAAATCAAGTTTATTGTCTTACAAACTTTTGGAAAACCAAAATAGAAATATTAAAGAAATCTGCTGGCCTTGCATAGATGAGAATCGCACAAGGCAGGAAAAAGGGAATGCAAAATGACTAACGATGAACAAATAAAATAAAAAATGTACTTTGATAAAGTTTTCAGACATTTTTAACAAGAATTGGTCATAAAAAAAATGTGTAGATTTCGAGCAAGGACAAGTTATTATTTTATAACTCATCTGTCTACCAATTAATTTTAGAACCGTCAATTCCTTAAAATTCGTTTACCAAAAATTGGAACTGCATTTGTAACACTTTTTTAATGAAAATGTTAATTAAGACACTTTTTAATGTACCAAAATAGAACCTTTTTTTTAAAGATGACATTACAACTAAAGCATAATTCATTGTAGAAAAGGTGCAATAGCAATAAACGTACCTCCTCGTCCAATTTCTTGAGCACCTTCTGTCCGTGCGCGGTGAGGCTAATGGCAGCCATCTTCTCCTTGAGATGGCGGTCCTTGATGAGCTGAATCTCACTCTGCTGGCGCCTCTTCTCTCTCTCCTCCCTTTCCACTTCCAGGCGGGCCTGCTCCACCAGCTGTTGCTGGCGCGCAATCTCTTCCTGCCGTCTATGAAAATACATTTGGTCACCAAAAATGTTATCGTACATAGAAAGATAGATAGGTACAAGTAGAATATTAAAGACAAGGAAAAGTGATTGAAATGGATGGAAAACATGAATGAACATGATATCTACTTTTTTATATTTTATATTTTACTACTCAAGTTTTGAGAGTATCAGAATCTCTCATCAGCAGGTGAAGTATTAAACTGACTACATTTAAATATGGATATATTTTTACATGGATTAGGTGGAAATATGAACTAATAGTGGGGTTTTAATCAAAACTTTTTATGAAATTTTTTTAAGGCCGCGGTACTTTTTTTTTTACGGTGCAGAATATATATTAGGGAAAAAATTGTTACTTATGGGAACTCGTACTAACAAACTTTTATTTTTCGGTCCCTTGGATTTTGCAATAACTAGGTTTTACTGAATAGTGAAACCCCGAGTTACCACACCTGTGACTTACATTAGTTACTGTTACAGTAATAGCATACATCCACGAGATATTTTGAAAAATAAACATTTCAGCTTGTTTTTTGTACTCTACATATATTTTACACTTTTATAGTTATTTCAGAGTAAATATTGTCGTGTGATTTTTATCTTATAAAATAATAATATGAAAATAATGTACACAAAAAAAATATTTTGCAGTTTCACATGAAGTTACACACTTGTAATTTAAAAATTTAGCTTACGTAAAATCAGTTAACAAAACATACTTCACAAATATACATAAAATTTAATGCATTTTCACTTTTGGCATCACTGATAATTTATTTATATATTTACTCATATACATACGCCCATTACAGGCTTTTACATAAAAAATATTAGATTAAATTCAAAAAGTATATACTTAAAAAATATCAGAAATAAGCAGTAAAATATATTAATATAATGTAGGTACATGTATAATAATGACGAAACAAATAAATAAAAAATGAAATGAACTGAGTTCAACGCACCTGGCCTCTTCCTCTTCCCTAACAGTGTTCAGCCTCTCAATGTACTCCTTGCGGTCTTCGATGATTTTGTGTCGCTGCAGCACACGCTGGTGCTCGCGCACCTTGTTCTCGTGGTAGTGCTGCACAGCCTGCTGGCGGGCGCGCTCGCGGTCAGCACGCTTGCGACGCGGACCCACTAGTGCTGCAGCGCGACCCAAAGCGCCGGCAGCGCGAATTAACTGCCCGCGCACCTGCTCCGAAGGCATCTCCTGGAGGAAGGGCCCCTCCGGAACAGACTCGCGGGAAGCTTCGCTTAGCTCCACACCGAATTGAATGCATCTGAATAAAATATACGATGAGCTCGGGCTAATAAGACAATAAAAAATAAAAATACAAAACGCAAATGATAAATCATTATTGTATAGAACTATATTATCAGATTTTGAAGAGGCACAATCTTACATAAAGTTCGGGAAAAAATACTGGAAAATGATGAAAGCACTCACTTGTTGGCATGATCAATGCGAATCTGCATATCATTGTGCCTCACACAGTCCACGAGCAGACGCTCCAGGTGGAAGGGATCTGCAAAGACAGCCAGCTCCAAGAGACGGGCAAAACGTATGCTCTGGTAGCACTGAGCCACCTGGCGCACGAGGCGAATGAGAGCGACATCACGGAGGGCCGTCACATATTGGCATAGAGGAGAGCCTGGAAACCATCAATAATATTATTAATTATTATTTTTATACAGAGTATAATTTCTTTGATTATCCTAGGTTTATTTCCCAGGGCTCTAAAAATTAGTACTTTTATGGATTCAAAGAATGCAAACTTTTAATGTATTTGAATTTAATGAGGCTTTACCACATTTGAAAATCTAGAGAAAAATAATAACAAAAGAAAATGCAATAGCCAATCTTATAACAAACCCTCACCACACGCTTTTTGGTGAGGTATAACATCTAATAATAATTTGATCAATTTAATAAGTTAATATTTGCTAGTGATCATTGTTATAAAAGAAAGCATATGTATTGTTATCTGTTAAATAAATTAAAATAATAAAAGAAAAATCAATGTTTTATACCTTCTTCCTTTTCCAACGTGTCGACAACCACTCTGACTTTCTTGCAAAGGACCAGAGGATCAAACTCCACCTCCAGCCAATTGTACAGATCCTGCAGCTCGGGGCTGGCCAGGGAGACTACATTCAGGCGGACAATCTCTGCAAAACAACAGTTTTTTAAGACTATCATCATCCGAGAGATAGGGGAGATTCCATGTCAAAACAAGATGTCTAATTTGCAATACAATTTCACATATTTTTTTATGTATGGCCGTGGAAACCTTTCAATTTAGTTTATATTCAACAATGTTATCTTACAAAAAAAAAATGAAAATATAAGTTTACCTTTCAAAAGAGACACCCTGGTAGGAGGCTGCTGCAGTCCCAGCAGCACGGCCAGGCGCTGCGCCTTCTCCACTGGACTCTTGTCGGTCTCTATGAAGCGGTCAAACTCCGGATGCAGCGAAGGCAGAGGGATGGACAGCACCGCCACCAGTACCGTGCAGGCCAGACTAGAAATAGTGAAACATTATTAACAATCCTTCTTTACAAATATTACAAGCTTTAAACCTAGTGTGAACATCACCGTTGACGAACAAGGAACTTTATAAAAAAAATCATATTTTGAATTTTTGCAAGGTTTTTATTATTTTATTCGACTTGTATTAAAGTGAATGAATTATTCATAATCATAATGATAGTTCAACTTTTAGCAAAAAAATGTCACAAATATTGAGAAAAAAAAAACTGGAAACTTTGATATTAATATTGATATTAAGTCATGGTTGCTTGAACATTTTCGACTCATTGTCTAGACAGGAATCTATCTGTAAAATTTTTGCTACTAGCTATGAGACACCCTATACATCACATTAGATTATTTTGTAAAACATACTTAATCATTATACTAATGTAAAAAAAATAAACTCGCAAGTATATCATTATTTTTTGTAATCCCATTCTATGAAAATCTTTATGTTTGGAATGATTTATGCAATAATAATTACATCAATAATTAAACTTTTCAAAACACAGTGGCAAATACTAAATTCAACAAAAAAACTATAAAGGATAATTTAAATGTCATATATACAGGTAATTTGTTAAAAATAAAAAAACCAATAATTAATTTGCTGATACTAATTTCCATACAGTATGAAAAATATTTCGAGGAAAAACTTATAATAAATTTCCATGTTACCTTTGCAACTCTTCGGGAGTAAGATTTTTTTTAAGTTCCTTGGAGATTTGGAACAATTTCAGCAGAGCCGCTGCGTGGAAGAGGCAATGGCCGGCCTTCCAGAACACCAGAGCTAGCTTTCCGTAGTAGTTGGCCATGGTCTTAGCCACATGAGCTTTTTTAGACATGTTCATCAGGTTATGTATGTCCTCAATCGCTTTGTACGCTTCCTGTAAGGGTTCGTAATACATTCTATCAGAGGTAAAGTAAACCAGGCAAGTATTTGAGACAAGGGTGGATGTGGTTTCCATAGCAGTTTGTGAAAATAAAATCAAAGAATATGAAAAACATCTACCATGCTGATCACACATGATTTATAAATGGCCACTCTATAGTATGGATTATCTCAGAAATAAATACTTAAGTTTATTATACGCCTTTTTGGAATGGAAAAGCAACATATGCTATGAGATGCAAATATGTAATGGTTTGGAAAAAGAAAAATTTAATAGATTAATTTGAAATAATTGCTCCTACGCACTTCTTCCTAAACTTTTAGCACCGCAACCCAAGTTTAAAAATGACAATCAATTGCAATCCACATAACTTTCATCAGATAAAAGAAAATACATGAAAAGACTACAAATATGACGAAAAAATACTTAATTATTACAGTGAAACTCGCTTAATAAATTCACTTTTAATAAGTTTTCCCGCTAAATAAGATTGAATTCTGAGGTCCCGAAAAAGTCCCATACAAATCCCATATATTTTTTAGGCTTAATACGTTTCCCGCTTATGTTCGTTTCTCGCCTAAGTCGTGAAAATATTTATAGCCGAACTCAATTTTTTCATACAAATAAATCTTCATAATACGTTTTTCGGAAGACGAAATTATGTTCAACATTTCTAAAAACGAAAAATGGGTGCAATGAAAATTAAGTGGGTTTGGCGGCGTCACAAATGTTCTAGCCGCTGAAAAAAACCCTGTAATATTTGAATAGGCTAATAAAATAATATTTAATAAGATATTTTTTTCAAAATCAATCAACGTCGGCGCAAAATAAATTCGCCTAAACGAAACTGTTTTCATTTTGGTTGTATTTCTTCGAGGAAACAATTGGCAATACTAATTACGTAATATCTCCTATTGTTTTCTAAGGCCGGCGTCACATTAGGTGTATCTTCCGTCGCGTCTTTGACGCCGCGGAACGCCGCTACTACGCGATCGCGTATTGATGATCGCGTATTGATGATTATCAATCGTTCCGCCGCCGATGGAACGCTCGTTTCAGCGCCTGTTCGGTTCCCCGCCCGCGTAACTTACGTCAACGTAAAATCGGTGACGTCGCGTCTCGTGTTTTTGATTGCAACGCGCCACCTTTGACAGATTGTCCGCACGTGTGTTTATTCTCCGCGCAGTCCGCCGCGCCGCGGAATATAATAGGTATGTGACGGCTAAATTCGGTTGCGGATTTGACGCGACGGAAAAAACGCGTAGTGTGGCGCCGACCTTAACGAGTTACAAAAATTTATTTAATTTAGCAATAAAAAATACCACGAATTTTCTTTGCGCCCGGGAAATATTAAGGTAGTCTGAAATAAAACGTAATTAAAATAAAGAAAATCATAATTAATCACAAAAAACTAACCCATAAAAACCAAGTTTTTATTTTATTCCCTTTCTTTGTAAATTAAGTTTACCATCATGTAATAATTGATTAACTGAAAAAGAAACATGTCTAGACAAATATCTATGTCAAAAATCTCTAAAAATATCTGTTTATTATTTGATTTCTTCCCAAAAAACCGAAGTGTGCTGTCATCTGTGAACCAATTGTCATAAATTTTCGAAATTCGTAGTGAAGTACCTATTATACTTACCGACGGAGTATTTCAAATATTAAATATTCCGTGACGTTATCGGGCCGCCGGCGCCGTTGGTAGTAATCAACCTTTTGTAAAGATTCCGATTTGAAAAAACCATTAAAATTTCTAAAAATCCGAAATTATACTATAATTATTATTGTTTTTTAACGAAAATTTGATAGATCTTCTTGATCGTCGCCACGAGTCTGCTTGCAAAGTTTCAGCTCGATTGGATCACGGGAAAAGGGTCAAAAATCGATCCAAAGTTTTTTCGACGGCAAGCAGACGCCACGAGTTAATATAAAGGGAGTAATAAAAGGACGTTGCTCAAGGCGATATGTTGAATGTACACATAAATTATGTAGAAATCATCAAAAGGGATAAATTTTTTAAATGAAGTCAAATAGAATACTATTTACAAATGGTTATTTTTTATGAAATGTGCAAAAGTAGCTTTTTGCATTTTTTTTTCATATTTAATTTGTCAATATACACCGATTTATATTTAAATTTTTGACAGTGCTAATTTATTTTATAGTTTTGGTGGTTTTTATTGTTTTCTAACCCTCAGGTACTATGTATTTACATAGGTAATATTTTACAAATGTATATATTTACCTACTTAATTTTTTAAATTTAAATGTCCTTAAATTGTCATATTATATAAACGAAAATATAATTAAAACACAAAATTAAAAAGAGTAAATAATTTATGAAAATATTGAAATCACTGTTAATAGGTTTTCACGCCTAATAAGTTTTTATTTGCTGGTCCCTTGAAAAACGTATTAAGAGAGTTTCACTGTATAATGAAAAAAATGTGATTCCAAAATTTTTCGTGTCTTAGTAAATTACGGTTCTCGATCTGCTAGTCAGTTATGACTCAGTTTTGAGAATCACTGCTCTGTAGTAATATTTTTGCCGTGTTTTGTTAAATTTTTAAGTATTAACTGTGTACAGTAAAACCCTAATAATTCAAAATTCAACACAATATGAAAATTTTCAAACCCACAAGTCCCAAAATATTAATTTCTTAATAAATTAACCCTGATAATTCGAATACACTGGTAATTCGAAGCAATTTTTAGCCCCTTGCGCCATTAATCCATACATTTTAGTTGGTATTATTCAATTTTTTTTTTAAATTTGAAAATAATGTTTAGATTTTTTCGCAAGTGAGAACAACAAATTTTTCAATATTGGATACTCAAGTAATACAAATGTCGCAAACTTTGTATTAGCATAATAAATATTGAGTTTTCGAAATGATATTTTGAAATATGCAAAAATACATATTTTTTTATATATATAATTTTCACGAAATTAATTTTTTTTTGGAGTTTTAGGATTTTTGGTGAATTTCGAAATCACATAGTGATTTTTTTGTACATTGAATTTCAAATTAACGAGGTTCTACATAATTCAACATGTTTTTGGGTCCCTTGAAATCCGAATTAATGAGGTTCGACAGTAATAAATTTTACGTGTGCGACAAAGATACGTAGCATAAGGTCAATGTACGAAAATCTCTCTCTTCGGCGACTAGGCTTTAGAATTAATTAAAATATGGTTATATAAAGAAAAAAGAATACAAAACAATAAAAATTTGAAAACTTCAGCATCTCGGATAAGTAGAGAAGTATTATCAATTTCATAATGCTGGGAAAAATTGCTGGAAACATTTTGGCCAGTCTACTATATTTTTTCCAGGTCACAGTAAACAAAATGATATCAGTCAACTTGATTGGCGGTGTTTGTTGAATGGGGAAGGGACGAGAAGAAATGAAGAAAATAGGAGAGAAGTATAATCATTTACCTGCCACAACTCCATTTGGATCGCGCTGTCTAACTGGAAGAGCCTGGTCTCCAGGTTAAATTGCTGGGTCTCAGGTTTACTGATGCTCACATTTCCTGTTTGAATCTAAAAATTAAAGAATGGCAAATTAGACACCGAAGATTTCAGAAAAAAAATTGATTGCAGTTTATATCAGGCAAAACGGACTTACGGAAAGCTTGCAAATATCCTCGAGATGTTTCCTCAGCTTGTCACACAGTTTCCTGAACTCAGTCTTGCGCGCGTACTTGAGGCAGAACTGGAATGCCATGCGGGCAATGTCGTGATACAAGTTCTCCACGTGAGCGTTTGTCCTCAGTAGCTCCAAACACTGGCAGTAGGACTCCCACAGAAACTTGACCCAGGGAGTGAGGATCGTGCGATCGGAGCGGTCCTGGGCATCTTCCCCCGAGACAGCCGACAGCAAGATGCTTTCGGGCGTGGCGAGGTTGTCCAAGTCGTCTATGTCGATGACAGCTTGGGCCGACTGCTTTCGTGCGTCCTCCGTGCGTTTTTCGGCCATGCGGAGGTAGCCTCTGTGAAACAAATTGCCAATTATTGAAATTATTCAATAATTTTTATATTATATATATTTTTTAAATTGAATTTATTTTTAAAATATTTATATCGAACTCCCATAAAGACTTTACTATATAGTAATTATAAATATATTTTTTTAAATTGGCCACACATTAGTCAGAGCTTAAACATCTTTCGATTTAACAAAGACAATCAAATTAGTGTGCGTAAACTATGCGTACTACGCGCATTGTTTCGTTGTGTTATAAACACCAACACAACAAAATAATGTGCATCGTACGCACGGCTTACACAAATTTTTTTGTCTTCCTTAAATCTTAAGATGTTTACTTATTCTAATATAGGCAGTATTTTTATAACATACATAAATAATATTAGGTCCTTACATATGAAATTGGCGTTTTGCCGTACTGGCAATTTGATCTCAAATATCTTCTCTTTGGTTAGGAATTCCAAATCCAAATTCATACAGCTATTTACTCATGTATTTGTGTTTTGAAAATTATAATTCATTTGTTTTTTCCTCAATTGTTTTTTTCTTTGCGTCACTCAGTTTACAAAATGAAAAACTTGAAATATCGCGTTATTTACGAGTACGAGTTCCACCGTGGCACCAGTGCTGCAGAAACGGCTCGAAGGATTAATGATGTGTATGGCGACGGTGCCGCAAAAGAAAACACAGTGCGTTTTTGGTTCCAACGTTTTCGTTCTGGAAATTTCGACCTGCAGAACAAGCCCCGTGGACGGCCGGAGACCAAAGTTGATAATGAAGAATTGAAGGCTATTGTGGAAGCGGATCCATCGCAAACCACATCCGAGTTAGCTGCAGGCTGCGGTGTTAGTGATAAAACTGTTTTAATCCACTTGAAGCAAATTGGTAAGGTGAAAAAGCTTGAAAGGTGGGTACCTCACGAATTGAGTGAAGCAAATCAACAAACGCGCGTTGACTGCTGCGTTGCATTACTCAACCGGCACAATAATGAAGGGATTTTAAATCGAATCATTACCTGTGATGAAAAGTGGATCCTGTACAATAATCGGAAGCGCTCATCGCAATGGCTGAACCCTGCCGAACCAGCCAAACCATGCCCCAAGCGAAAATTGACTCCAAAAAAGTTACTTGTGAGCGTTTGGTGGACTAGTGCTGGTGTCTTCACTACAGCTTTCTTAAATCTGTCCAGACGATTACAGCAGATGTCTATTGTCAGCAATTGCAAACCATGATGGAAAAGCTAGCTGCTAAACAACCGAGGCTGGTTAATCGCTCTAAGCCACTGCTGCTTCATGATAACGCTAGACCACACACTGCACAACAGACGGCTACCAAATTAGAGGAGCTTCAATTGGAATGTCTAAGACATCCACCGTACTCTCCGGACCTTGCCCCAACAGATTATCATTTTTTTCAAAATTTGGATAACTTCTTGCAAAGGAAAAAATTCAACTCCGATGGGGCAGTCCAAACCGCCTTCAAAGATTTTATTGATTCCCGTCCGAATGGTTTTTTTAGTAAAGGGATCGATGAACTACCTATGAGATGGCAAAAGTGCATAGATAGCAATGGTACATACTTTGATTAAATAAATATATTATAATAAAAAAAAAATCGGCTTTATGTTCTATTATTTATTGAATTGGCGTTAACTTTGTGGAATGACATTATAATTATATATAAATAAATAGATTACTTGTCTAAGACCACTAATGAGTTTAAGATGATTACACAACTAGTTTCGACAACTACCGATGTTGTCATCAACGGGTGATGATTTAAACTGAAGCATAAGAGTCGCTTTATGTTCCTCCCATACTATACGCCAATTTCATATGTAAGGACCTAATATAATCCACAAATACTTAGGGCCATTTGTTTAACAGTAATATGTATTGCTTGCCCAACGTAAATTAGCGTGCGGCGACTTTAGAACTAAAAACTGCCCCGCCCGCACCCGGCGGTAACCCCTCGCCCTGTCATTCAGTTCAATTTCGTATTTGCTCGGGAGCTGTGACATCTTGATTTCCAATATACACTGAATTACTATGTCCAAAACATCCAAAAACAGCCAGGACGGTGCAAGAACAATGAAGTATTAAAGTTTTGCGAAGCTGAAAAAGCAGACAATGGACCGATATTACCGTTTGACAGGTTGACAGATAGAGCGGCCGCCATTACTGGTTCGTTTCTTTAGTGTTGCCTGATCAAATTTCTATTAAAGGCTCTGACACCGGTCACTGAACATTCTGTACATTATGTATTGTGTAATAAATTTACACCCTGGCAACTTCTGTTACGCGACAGGGATGCCCTCCCTCGCACGCCAATTTATACTGGTACGTCTATAGTGAGATTTAAGAAAAAAAAATCTTTTTTTTGTCAAAAAAGATTGTTTGATTGGTGAAAAACACAATATCTCCTTGGAGAAATGGTTTACACACGCACCTGATGACGTTCTCCAGCGAGCCCACGTTGACAGATTGGAACATGTTCCGGTACTGAAAGAGCCCCTCCTTGGCGATGTGCGACTTGCGCAGCTCCACACACAGCTCCAGGTAGCGGAACATGATGGGCTCCAGAACACTCTCCGACCAATTGTAAGACCATTTCTTGTTGCGGAACACCTCCTGCAAGGTGTCCAGCGCCCGCGCTGGCTTCCCAATCTCCATAAACTCTGTAACAGGACGGAAAATAAATTCACTGAATGATAAGACGTTGGTAAATTTTAATGGAAAAGAGATGTTACTAAAGTTATTCAACAAGAATTTGTGAAAGTTAACCTCCACAGTATAACCGAAAAGGGACTAGAGTCTCCAAATCCGGCTCCGCCGCATGGAGCAGGGAAGAGATTGAAGCCACAGAGCTTACGACCAGTCATGTTTAAAGGTTCCTTTACATCATGACTATGCTCTCCATTTCCCCCATCTCCTCCCTCCTCTTAGAGCGACATTTTACAATTGATTATATATTACGCAAACATATATTTTGAATAAAATCGAAACAAACTTTACCTTGTAATAATATTAATTTCACAAATATTACGATATACTCAGATTTTAATATATCGTAATATTCTGTCAGATAAATATTTAATTTCGATTTTTTTTTAGAAAAACACATGATAAAGTGACAGACACTATTTAAATTGATTTAACGAAAGAAGTTATCTGTTTATTACACAGTTTGAAATAACAAAAAGTCAAGTCCTTTAGACTTGCATAAGTTTTACCCAACACAAATAACGATTAACATAAATTCAGTTCTTGAAAGATGAATGATTTATTCATTTCATTATGCTATCACCAGGAACATCACTCCATATTGACTTAAATATCCTTTTTCCATTTCCAATTTTAAAATCCATTCAAACTGATTTTAAGAGAAATTGAAATTATAATGTCAGGTTCAAATAATTACTTCATTACATTTGACCAGAGATGGAAAACAGTCGAGTACACCCAACAAGTCTTCGGCAATTTACTTGATTTAACAGGGCAGATTAAAGAATTGAAAAATTTATTTATTAATATTTCAGCTATCTAACTAGCCCTGTTTAGGATGGAAAATAAAATAAAAGGAGCATTTTGAAAGAGAAAATCTCAAAAATAACCAAGCAAGGTTTTTCAAGATCATTCGGGAACTTCATTGGAAAAGTAGCATTTAATTTAATAAATTTAGTTTACACATTTAAGATAACTTCATTTTGCATTTTATCAAAGTCGTTGATTTTAGTATTTATTTCTATTCTCTAATAAGGCATTATATATTTTCCTGATTCAAAGTCCCTATCGCCGTCCCTAGAATCACCATGCATTTCTAATTCAGGTTAATAATCAGGGTGTTTTCTGTGTAAAAATTCTGTTAAATAACTATGTCAGCATTCTTCATCGCTAGCCTGACCTTAATTTATTAAACAAAATTCACATAGTGTGGAAATCAATGTCTTTTAAAATGTATTTTAATAATTATGGAATAATAACAAATGATCTTAAAACTAAAATCAAATGGAGGCTTCACATCTTCAACCTGCCATACGTCAAGTGTTCGTGTTATTGAGAAACATTGATCTAATTAAGGCCATCAGCTGTTCAAAAGGATTGAATTTAATTGCAACCAACCAAATAAGTAAATAACTGCTAAATAAGATATTATTGGAACTTATTTTTTATAGGAAAAAAAACAGTCATGTAGATTTTTGATACGTGTTAAATTTTAAATGTCAAATGTGCCAAAAAGTCGACGTCCTAAGATATTGACTTTGAACTATTTTTATCCAACTACAATTCTGGCGTATTCGCGAATATAAAATGACAATTCGATATATTGTGTTTGCATGCGAAGGCTTATGGCCAAATGTAATCATATAAAAGTGAAATATCATAGGTTTTGCATGAAAAACATTTTTGAAATGATAAAGCACTGAGATTGCTGCTGGGAAAAACCGCCAAAAAATTAAAGTACGAGGACTAAATTCTCTCTAGTCTCTATCGGGTGATTCATAACCTCATGCACGCGCCAAAATAACATCCCTTATATAATTGCAACGTGGAAGCAACCATATTGACATGTAAGATTTCTAACCATTGGCTCTTTTGAGAGCATTTTCGGGTCTTTGACCATATCTTGCCATCTTGAATTATTGATTTTCAGTCACAACACATTGATCACAGCACAAAAACACGAGTGGACAGTAATATGTCATGTAATTTCGGGAAATCAGCCGGCTAAAAACGCCGAGCGGGGCACTTTATGGCAAACGCAAGATGGCCGCCAATTAAAAGACATGCGGAGCAAACGCCAAATTCAAACTGGAAGCGGATATGCTCCATAAACAATCCTCACAAGTTCTCAAAGACAAAAATTTTTTCAGCTGCTGAATATGAAAAAATATTTAAATAACTAAATCCGGTAACGATCAAATTAAATTTCGTGATCCCCCTTTAACTAGGTATATTGTCTCTATTTTAACAAAACGATTAGGCCGTGAGACATTTCAGGTTCAGGATGAATTTTTATAAAATTACTTTATTTCATTTCAATATTGCCGGTTTGAAACAATAACGGGCTAGACATGCCCTATACATAAAATACTTGGAGCCGGTTATATTAACTTGGATTACAGTAATATTTTGTTTAAACAATCGATTATTGCGTCTTCCACCAAGCATACAACCCGATTTCGTAAAAAATCTATTGTTTTTAAGAAAAAATAAATTGTCGGGGCATCATCATACATTGATTTCATATTCAAACATTTAGAATCGCTATAATATATTTTCTTGATAAATTTGTTATAAAATAATTATGTTTTGTCGAAATTGCCGTAAATATTTTCACTTTTGAATATATAAATATTCGGTGTCTAGTTTCTTGAGTAGTAAACTTCCTAAATAACTGCTTGCTTGTTACAATTATTTAGAAATATATTTGTATGCATATTTAAAAGAAAGCATACAACTGTTTTGTTTTTCCACTACATTGTCGTTTAATTTGATCAAAAAAATTATATTACTTATCAGATGTAATGAAGAAAATTAAAAAAAATATTTTTTCAAAACTAACATCAAAATAGTTTTTAATGATTAATTGGTATTAATATAAATTCAAAATCACGTTAGCTTGGAGGAAACTTGTCCAGCTACAGATCAGGGGCTTGATCCCCATAATTGGGTGAGTATAGCCAAGTTTGAAAACAGTAAAAAAAAAGATAGAAATGTTCACAATCACTAATTTTATCTTTTAAAATTAGATATTATGAAAAAAGTGGTGTATATGAATTCTTATTCTGAATATTTTCTATGTAGGTACATATTACTAGCTTTATTTTGCCTGAGATATGAATTCTTGTATATAGGCATTAATTTCATTTTCCTTATATCTATCCTTATACATCGAAAACTCTTAAAAAAAATCGAGACTTGCAAGAAGGAAAAGTCGAAACAAACCATGGTCATGTTATTGTCTCTTCTTTTCTAGATTTCAATTGAAATTTTTTTCTTTTCTTATTAAAAAATATGGTATTTTTTTGTTAAATGAAATTTTAAAACTTTATATTTCATAATGGAAATGGCTTTGCAAGCTGAAAATAGTACTTAGCGACAATCTAGAAATTCCAGATGGAAAAAGCCACGTAAATATCACTATACCAGAGCTCACCATTGAAGAGTCGTTGCCGTTTTAGACAAACAAATTTTTTATCCAGTGAACGGTGAAAACTTCTCACTTCCTAATCTATCCTGATTTTGATAATTGTCTTCTGGTTACATTTTCAATGCTTGGTTCAATCTCACCTTTTGTTGGAAATTTTATATATATATATATATTTTAAATAATTCAAGAAATAATTTTTTTATACCACTAATACTGACTATAGCATACACAAGTCATATTATTATCACATGTATTCTAATATTATAAAGAGGTAAAGTTCGTAAGTTTGGATGTAGGAGGTAATCTCCGAAACTACTCATCCGATTTCAAAAATTCCTCCACCCGTATTAAGAATAAACCATCAGGGTGGATATATATTATTATCATGTATTATTCCATTTAAATACAAGTGGAGATCAATTTTGCAATGTAAGTCGATAAAAAACTGTCAAGCGAATGCATTTTTCATTTGTCAGAGATAAACATATGAAAGCTTTCTATAGAAAAGTTTCAGACCTTAATAAGGCCTGTAAAAAAGTTCTCAAGGACATATATCAATATGTTAAGGTTAATTCACAAATTGATAAAATATGACTAAAAGATATATTTAAAATTAATTTTAACATTTCGGGGATAATTTAAGTAGCTAATGTTAAATTCTTATCAAAATGAATTTGCTAATTGACAGGAAAATTTTATGTAAATAAAAATTGCCTTTTACACAACATTGTTTGGATGGTAGTTTAGATCTACGACCGTGTTTTTGCAAAAACAAAATAAAATGTGAATAATGATTTTTTACTGATAATCTTATAGTTTCAAACTAAATTCAACGCGGGCGAAGCCGGGGGCACAGCTATTTTTGTATAAAGACATACCACTAAAATTGTAGGGATATCTAAAAAAGTGATTAATGTAAAATCGTACTAACTATGTACTTGGAATTGATAATGAAAAGACATAAATGCATTTAAATTAGTCATCACTTTATTAAAATAAATTCATACGAAAATATTACAAAGAAATCACACTTGAACAATGTGCAATATTCACATATCCTTTCAGAGTCTTCTCTTTAAGTTTCTGAAACAAATGAGGAAAAAACATTAATAATTTTATGATATATATATACTATTATATCTAGATATATATATCTATATATATATATATATATAATATATATATATATATATATATATATATATATTATGCCTCTTAGGGGTGGTGTAAATAATAATAAACTTGGTTGACAGTAATCTTTCGTTGAACCATCGATTATTATGTTAATACAACCGGCCCACATTAATAATTGAATTTCGTTAACAATTATAGTCAAAAGAAAACAAAAATAAAAACATTTAAAACTTCATAATCTTCATACACAATATTACAAAGGCGAGTATATCGCCAGTTGGCCATTTCTTCCAACTAACCACACAATTTAGTGGAACAATTGAAATATATTTCCGGTATACAATGTTACAGTGACGAAACTAGTTCCATGATAAAGAGACGAGTAGGAGATAGATGGGGTCAGGGAAGGGTTAAACTCGGTTTTGGGAGAGGTAACATTTTTTAGTCTGCTTTTGAAGATGGTCATGGTCTGTGACAATGTGAAATCTGTGCATAGTTGATTCCTAGCCAGATGCACTTCGAACGAGGAGGTGAAGAATTCAGTATTATGAATGGAGATGGATAATGAAGTACCGTCAGCTGAACAGAGTGGAAGGCCATCTCACCAGATATCAGGTGAGTGAAGATTGAAAAGGATATCATAAAGTAGAGATAAAACATGGATGTTGCGGCATTGTCAAATTGTAGGCCAATGGAGAAGATTGCGGAAAGATGAGATGTGATTGAATTTTTTGAGATTGAAGATGAAACGGTTTCGAAGGCGCTCCAGTTGTTGAAGTGCTCTAAATTGATATCCAGACAACAGACATAATCGTAATCAAGCAAGGGAAGAAGTAGGTATTGAGTAATTGTTATTCTGCAGTGAATCGGGAGAAAGTTCTTGAGCCTGCTTAGGTAGTGAATACTGGAAAATATTTTTTTACTGATATGTAAAATATCCAAGGTTTGAAAAAATCCGATTTTTATACACAAAATAAAAAAATCGGACTTTTTGATATATATCCGATATATATTAAAAATTGGATATATATCCAAACTTTTTCTCTCTTTTTATGCACATTTCGATTGATACAAACTCAAAATAATTAGGATTATTTTTTTTTCTTTGTACATGAATTATTTATTAAATTAATGAATTGCATACTGAAAAAAGCTAATATATGCAATTATTGTATATAAATTATGAGAGTTGCTCTTTCTAATGTAGTGTTATGGGTGTTTGTTTCTTTGTGTGAAATAAAAAACGGATTATTTGAAACAAATTAAACTAAAAAAACAACTGTAACACTTTTTAAAATATAATTAGCGCCACATATTAACGACCGCAGAAAGTTTTTTTGGATATATATATCGAAAATAAAAATCAAGCCATAAATATTGTGATATATATCCTCGAACCCTGAAAATACCATTCAATTAGAGGTAAAACTAAGTGACATTGCAGTAGTTTTGAGAAAATGAGGTTTAAACATTCATCATGCGACATTAAAATTATTGAAAATGTTCAAATTATGAGTTTTACCACAATATTCTAATTTTTACCTGGAGTAGAGATGGAAAAAATGAATGCTAGTATTCGTAGCTCATTTTGCCCATTATTGCAGTTAGTGAGTTTTACCTCTAAAAGGACGATATATTCATGCCACTAAATACAATATAAAAAATACCTTAGCAAATAAATCTGCCATAAGCAAATTAGTCTTTTTGTATTCTTCTCTTTTGAGATCATATTTTTTGTTTAAAATTTCTGGAAGCTTCATGTACTGACGAGCTGTGCGTTTTACCATTTCATTTGAATCAAATATTCGTTTGTCATCTGCAAAAATATAAGCATAATATATTATTTTTTTATGAATTTTCCTACTTACTTGCGAGAAACATACAGGTACTCACTATGTTTTGGCAGGAGAATCCCGTGCCTCATTGCAATACATTCAATATCGCTGAATTTGATTTGCTTCAAATTTGGTAAGCAGGATACACCCAATGTAACTAGTTTTCTTAATTCGACTTCACGTTGTTGTCTAGAAATACCAAAATATTTTAAAAGTTGTGAAGTACACTAGTGTGTAATCATTGAATGTTACGAATTATTTTACTGTGGTAAATTAGTGAATCTGAAAACAGTCAGGAGAAGCAATCAAAGTTATAAAAGTAAAGGCAGCAACAACCCACTGCCGCATTTGCCATCCACACTACGTATAGTAGAACCTCGTTAATTTTAAAGTTAACCCAAAAAAAACATTTTGATACACGGAACCCCGCTAATCCGGAATTCAAGGCAGAAAAAAAAATCCCTTTGCGATTGCAAAATTCACCAAAATTTTATAAAACTCGGGAAAAAAGCCATTAATTTTGTGAAAAACGTCTGTATTTTTGTATATTTCAAGAATATTTTGTATATTTCGAAACATAATATGTATTTATTATGTTAATTCAAAGATCGCGAAATTTCAATTACTAAAGTACAAGCAAATTTGTTGTTCTCACTTGCGAAGAAATCAAAATATTTTTTTCAATTTTGTCAAATATCCATTTTTTTTCCCATTATGTGAACTAACATGTATTTTAATTATGAAGGTAATTTATGGCGCAAGGGGCTAAAAACAACTTTGAATTACTGGGATCAATCTACTGTGAAATTAACATTTTGAGACATGTGGGTTTGAAAAAAAAATTTCGATTTATCAGGGTTCAAATTAATGGAATTGCTGTCTTTGCTTTTTAAATAGTGATTTGGAAACATGATTTTGGAAGGGATAGATCTACATTTCCTATAAAATCTCGAATTTAGTACAATCTAAATTAATAATCCTCAGTGACTGCATTCAAGACATTTTTTAAACTTTTTGCTTTTATACCTCTCATATATCGAACATATAATTTTTTTTCAGTGTGTTCAATTGTTAATTACTAAATCTGGTTTTCTGCCGAGAAATGCATGCGCAATATTCAGTTAGTCAAAAGCTTACATGTTCACAATTTCTTCTTCTTCTTAAAATAAGGCAATCCGCCCTTAATGAGCGATTTGTGCTATCACCAATTTAAAATATAAAAAATTTCTATAAGTGAACAATTTTTATCACAGCTTCTGTTAAGAAACTAAGGCCGGCGCCACACTGAGCGCATCTTCCACCGTATCTTTGACATCACGGAACGCCGCTAAATTTCTTACCATACAATATGCGCTTATCGAACACACTAAGCGGTCATCGGTGGATCCGCTGACGGAACGCTCGCTTCGGTGTCTGTTCGGTTCTTCGCCCACAGAACTTACGTCAACATAAAATCGGCGACGTCGCGTCTCATGATTTAAATGCAACATGCCACATTCACCGGATCGTACGCACATGTGTTTGTTGCAGACTGAATCCGTCGCGGAATATTGTATGTGACTGCTAAATTCGGTTGCAGATTTGACGTGACGTCAAAGACGCGGCAGAGGATACGCTCAGTGTGGCGCCGGCCAAAATCACAAAAATTCTCAGCTATTTCACGAACATAGTGTCAATTGAAGGATTATTGCAATAGGGAAATTTCACACATTACAAATACCGATGAAAATGTATGAAATAGATTCATAAACATTAATTATATTCTGTGAATCGGTATGGATATCTTCATGGGTTATGTTTTCATTTATAAATTTTATTATAAAAATCTATAAAATTACGACTCCATTAACCGCATTAGTGCTGAGCAGCGCCATCGCACTTCTGCTGCATCCTCTCAAAAATGCGGTAAGCACGACGACGCTGCACTAGTCAGTGTGTTTTTGCGTGTGAGTTAGATGGGTTCAAATTATAACTTTGCAGGTGACCGGGAAGTTTATAATCTAATTTATAGTTTGTGTGCAGGTATGATTCTTTCCTAATGTATTAGAAATTAAAGAAAATGGCTCAGCATCAAACCGATTAAAACGCATATGATTGGTTGTGATTTATCAATTTGCGTGTTTGGTGTAGTATCGTAGTATTCGTATATATGGGTCATACGGTTCTGATACAGATACATATTTGTTTCTAGTGAACATGAAGTGTTTTGGCGGGAATTTAAAATATTGAATTTCAAAATCATTTTTATGCTCTTAATATATAGAAATTTTTTTTTTTTTTTTGTAGGTATAGTTTTTAGACCAAAGAAAAGATTATTCTATTTAAAAAAAAGTGAAATTTCCCTATTGTATTCGCAAAACTGTGCAGTATCTTTACTAATATTCTGAAGGATCAAAATAATCACAACATAGAAAAGTGGTACACACCTCATTTCATGAATTCTTTTCAAGCATTCTTGTCTCCTATTAGCTTCGCTTACGAAATCTGGCCTGCGCTTCTGTAGAAATTCACCCACTGTCAAATTATACTTTTTCGGCAAACATTTTGAAGGCACTTCGTTATCCTTGTCCGAGCTTTCCGGACAGGAAGATGGCGAGTTCGAGGATGAATCTTCGGAAAAATCGTTAATCAAACTGCTAAATTCTTTAATCTGTTCATCAGTTGAACCCTTTTCCTCATCGACGCTCGTTAAAACACGAAGTGCCTCTTGCCCGTTTTTTTGGTTACTATTTTTGGAACGAAGTCTCGGTACTTTAACAATAATTTCCTCCAAAGATGCTCTTTTATTTTGAATTGTTTCTTCCAGAATGCTTTCGCTGGATTCTACTATGAGATTGTACGCTATCGGCTTCGGAACACATTCGTTTCGAGGGTTATCATGTTTTTTTATTTTATTTAAACTCTTTTGCATTTTTGCACAAGTAACGCATATCTTTAGACCGACAATTACTGGTGAATCTTGGCATATTGGGCACATGCCTGCAGTATTTAAAACCTTTTTTTTATGCTTGTCTCGATACTCAACACCCTTTGAAGAAGTATGTTTATCTTTACTTTTTGTTTCTCTTCTTGACGAGGTTGTTGTGTATGGTTCCGATTCTCCGACATTAACTTCATTAACTTTTGGCTGATCTTTTGGAACTGTTTTTTTATGTTTGCAGTTTTGACAGTGCTCACTTTTCCCCTTCTCATACCTCTTTATTATGTCTTCATATTCTTTAGAGAAGGCGTTTCTCACTTTATGAATAAGATAATCGGAGATTTTAGAAGATTTGGAACAGTTTACCTCAGAGCCAGAATACTTACTACCATCTTTCTTACCCGACATGGGGGACGTACCAACATCAGCGCATTCTCTCTCCGCATGGTGAGTACGTCTTACAAAATTCTCATAGTCATATTTCTGTCTGGGTGTCACCATAGGAGATGTATTGGCATCTACATAAGCCATTTGTTTATTTTCTCCTTGTGACATTCTTCGAATAGGCGATTTCCTGCCTGTCATATCAGTTTTGACAGTTGGACCACTACATTTCGATGCATTTGACTTTGGATCGGAGTATGGAGTACTTGAACGTTTTGCATCATGATTTTGTTGGTAGATAAACTCTGGTATTTTTGCTCGATCCATAACATTATTGTCACTTTCACATGAATCCGTTGATCGTTTGCCCATGTGAACACTTGTCAAGGTAGGTTGCTTCTTGGGTTCATTTGGAACAGCTTCTTTTTTAGATTCATTCCGAGAATGTCTGTGTGATTCCGGTTTACTTTCACTGTTGGAAGGACATCCAGACTCTGCTAATTGCGCATTCTTTCTCAGTGTATACTTCATTACAAGATCATCATATTCCTTCATAAATGACTGCAAAATTTTACATTTTTGATATTTTTCAAAAACTCTTTCTAATTTGCGTAGTTCCTGGGATATATCACGAGAAGTTTTTTTGGAGTAATCTGAAGTTGAAGAACTTGAACTGATTAAATTGCTTCTACAACAGGGGCATAGAATACCGGGATTATCGTCTTTATCAGAACCGCTATGAACAGAGGACGACTTTAGTGTTTTGGATGAAGTTTGGGGAGTTTGACAATGAAAGCAAACTTTGCCACATTTACAATTAGAATTCGTATTTTGAGAGCGCTCAGTTTTTCGAGAATATTGACATTTTTCTTTGCTCTCGCTACTGACTTTGGACGTGGCCGAGATGGGTCTTAGAGATGATTTAGCAATTTTGGAACTTTCGGGGACATCGACACAACCTACACTTTTTTGTGCACCACTTGCTGGTTGAAATATCTCTTTGCTTTGATTGTTGTTTTTGGACATACAAGAAGGAGTTCTTAGAAATGTTTTAATGTTTTTCGAACACTCGGGAACGCCGACACAAACCAGATTACTTCGTGAATTTTTTGAGACTGGCGATGAAACACGTTTTGAAACTTTATTTTTCGCTTTGTCATCTCTAAGATACGAATACTGACCGGAATCAAGTTCTTCAACATTGCTCAGAGTATTTTCACATGACTCATCAGAACTTTTCTTCAAGTTGAGTGGCGGAACATGCGTACATCTCCTACTCCTTGGAGAAGCTGGTGAATTTGCCAAGGAATAATAGGTAAGAATAGGTGGATTACGATCCTGAATTTCTGAAGGCAGTTTACTCGAAGAACCTCTGTCTCCACTTGCGCCTTCATCTGTCAGAGGTTTCGTGGTCAACGGTGAATGACCACTCCCACCATCTAAGAGGTTTAAGTTTTCTGGTATATGTTTATTTTCCAACTTAAGCTTTAAAATTGTCAGCTGTAATATTTCATCATTAATCACGGCCAGCTGCTTTGGAGTGTCATTTGTGCTGATGGAAGATAGAGCATACAGAGTCTTTGTCTTGTTGCTTTCTGATAAACTTGCGGCCACATTTTGTTTTCTAAGCTCTCTTTCTTTCTTCATGTGAATATCTTTTTTGAGTAGCTGCTGCTCATATTCTTTTTCCTCTTGTTTCTTTACAAGTAAATATTTTTCATAAATCTTTTCAGACTTGGTTTTCATTGCCGTTTTTCCGACATTGGAATCGGAACTAGAAATTTTCGGAGTTGAGGAAAATATTGTACACATGCTCCCAGATATCTCTGTTGATTGTTTAGTTTTCTTGTCAGTATTGTAATCCTTGTCAGTAAATAGAGAGTGAGCATTCTTTGAATTACTAGAATGGCTTTCTGAAACATTTTCAATTTCATTATCCTTTATTCCGATGGCCAACTGTGAAGATTTTGCTTTGTGTTCGAGGTAATCAGAATATGAAAGGGAAACGGGGGCACTTTTCACTTGTCTGGAGAAATTAAAGGCTGACTTTTCGTTCAAAGGAATGTTAGCAGTCAAACATTTCTGGACAGGCGGTTGCCTTACAGATGAAAGATTATCAGATTCTAGTTTGGGCTGTGGTTTAATTGTGATTTTTTCTGACTGCTCGACTTTTTGATTATCAAACTGTTCACCAATCGGAGATTTTTTATTGTCATCGCTTGATGTTTTCTCTACTGAAGTTGTTCCAGATGTCAACTTATTGCCATCGGAAGCTGGTAGAATCCCACTATTTTCATCATCGGGATAATCATTCTTAACTAATATATTCACAACTTTCTTGATGAGTTTTTTCTTTAACTCGGGATCTTTATGTCGGATATTGATGAGTTTACCGAGAATATCGACACTCGAATTTAGATCTCTGGTAAAAGATGATGACATTTCAAAAATTTTTAATAAATCTGCAGGATTCTTTGAACTGCTACTGGAGCTTGTTATGGCAGGGAAAGAGCCTGGATCCGTGCTTGCCAATCCATGGCTGGATTCTGGGATGCTCCCAGTGTTTGGACTTTGGCCATGTGGTGTGATGTCCTTGTTCATATACATGTTACCAGGCATGTACTCAAAACTTTCTGCCTGAGTTAAATCGCTGCATTTAGCTGGAGAATCGAGTCCATAATTTTCGGATGCTTCTTTCAATTCATTGTCGGATTGGTAGCTTTCCGCAGTCTCTTTACCTGGTGATGTGTACAATTTGTCAGGTATTTTAAAAGAGGACTCGTGTCTTCGCCGTCTTCTTGTGGAATATGTTTTCAGCTTGCTTGGTTTATTTAACACATTAAAAATTATTGGAGTCTTGGATAAAATATTAGTTAAAGCGTAAGATCCGTCTTCGTTGGTTTGTAACGTTTGTGCTGATGTAGAAACACTGTCCCTGTAAGATGTCTGTATTTCTTTATTGCTTGTTGAGGTTTCAGCTGTCACTGTCGATTTGGAGTCATTAGAAGTGATATCATACAGACATGGAGGGTTCGGATCTGTCTTGGGTACTTCCATTGTTTTATCATTATCATTTAAAACAAAATTACTGCAAGCATTTGTATTCAATTTAGAATGATCGTTTTGATTAGAATTTTCATCTACTTTTTGTAAGTCAAAGGAAAACTTTTTTGTCATGTCTATATTTATATTTGTCAAACTTTTGTTTGTGTAATCCAATTTGTATGTTCCTGTGTTTTTATGTTTGAGGACTGTTTTTCTATGAGACTTCCTCCCAGGGATGGCTTTTACATTAGTTTTCCTTTTGATGTTGCATGTTGCGGCAACACTGTCTTTTTCCAACTCTGGTGTAGACTGGGCATTGGGGAGGCCCATTTTGATAACATTCTGTAATTCTACATCTACGTTTTGATTGGTATCAAAATACTGGTTCTTATCTCCTTCCTTGGATTTGAATCGGCTGCGCAGGGCCATCCTCTCCAGAGTGCTGAGATTTTGCTCAGAAAATCCACCGAGTTCGGCATTGGCGTATCCCACGTCAGCGAGGGAGTCCCACTCTAGTCGCCGTGTGGCGCTGCTGCTGGGCGAGCCTATTTTTGTTGCCGATTGGTCCAATTGTATCTCATCTGTAATTAAAAAACATCATAATTCACACAATTAAGGGATTATACCAGCTTAAGGCGGCAAACATACATTAAAATTCCACTTTTTTTGACGTAACTATTGCATGTACAAAATTCATTTTACTGCAAACATTTGTTGATATTTTTCATTAACAAATTATTTTGACAATTTCAAACGGAGATATGAGCTGCCCCACAAAAGTCCTTCTAGTGCAACTGGTGGAGACAATCATCGCCAGCATTTGAGTGAAATGAAAAAGTTAATCATTTTCTTGTCATGTAATATGCAAATAAGCAAAAGCGCATTTTATCAAAAAAATTGTATGCAACATCATAGATATGTTTTTATTAAGATGTGTGCAAAATTTGAACAAAATCGGCACAATAGTTTTTGAGATTGTCTGAAAAATGAGATAGTCTAAAATAGTGAGAAAAGTAAGATAGTACGAAAAGTAATA
Source organism: Agrypnia vestita (assembly GCA_016648135.1). Taxonomy (NCBI): domain Eukaryota; kingdom Metazoa; phylum Arthropoda; class Insecta; order Trichoptera; family Phryganeidae; genus Agrypnia; species Agrypnia vestita. The sequence continues at coordinate 110,106 of JADDOH010006831.1, read as the reverse complement.
AAGTGATATAACCTATAAAGTGAGAAAATAGTGAGAAAATAGTGAGAAAGTGAGATAGTCTGAAAAGAATAATCTCCCCTAGTTTGAAAAAGGGGGTTTTGAAGAAAACGCAAAAGAATAATGAAATTCGTGTAATAATTTACCTACCACACTAGCCAAATTGCTGTAACTCAGTCAATTTTTGAACGAGTAAAACTCAAATTATTATAAGAACTTCAAGCTATAAGATCAAGAAAAAATTTTTTTTTTTATAAATGTCAAGGTGGTGTAACCCCTTAAAAATCTACACAAATACAGTTCAGATTGGTGGTATAAGTAGGAATCAACAATCATCCTTCCTTGTAATTTGGCACTCATCTGGTAAATTAAAATTCATACAAATTCATGAGACAAATAATTTGAATAACATACTGATTCTTAGCGACCGATATCTTTATGCTGTGATTTAAAAAGATGCGCTGTCACGGTTGTTGTGTTGTCATAAATAAGCAAATGGGGAGAACGCCAGGAGAAACTAGACATTTTTTAAAGATCACAACTCAGTAATACATTGTTAGTGCAGTATGGAATAATTTTTTTCTGAATATAAACAAAAAAGGAATTTAAATAAGAAATTACCATCTCCCATTTCTCCACCGTATTTATTGGACCATTCACTTCTGTCAGAGGTGTTTTTTGGAGGGCTCGGTTGTTTGGCCATATTTTCGTTTAATAGAGATGTATCGCCGGTCGCCTGTGCTGTACAGCTATTAGCTTCAACTTGAATCTGAAAAATGTACATTAACTAGATAATATGAATATAAGTTACTAATGTTAATATAATTGAGTTAATTAATATGAGATGAATATTAATTAGTGGAGATGCATTACTGTATTACATTGATTATAAGTCGCATGTTCGTATTTTGATGCCTCCATATTCGGGGTGCATCTTATACGCAATGGCTTCTTACCAGGGTAAAGGGTATGCCCCGAGAAGCAGCCCATATTCAATCAAGGTCTCACGAATTCAAATTGAACAATTACAGAACAATAGTGGAGTAATCTATACTAATATATAAAGAGGTAAATTTTGCAAGTTTGGATGTAGGAGGTAATCTCTGAAACTACTCATCCGATTTCAAAAATTCATTCACCGATATTTAGAATGATCTTTCAAGGTGGACATAGCCTGTATATAAGCCCGTTAAAATGAAAGGGAATTTTGTGGTGACCTATTTTACAACTAAAGTCGAGCGATGCGTTTTTTATAAACGCTGCCTTAACGGTAAGAGATATTTAAATACTTTCTATAGAGAAGTTGTAGAAATCAAAAAGTTCTATAAAAAAAAACTATACATCTATAGGTTAAGGTTAATACACAAATTGATAAAATATGACTAAAAAAATCAATGCATGCAAAGCCGCGCGGGTAAACTAGTTATTTATAAAATGCTGCATCACTAATGCCCCCGATGGCACAGAAGAAAATACAATCAACGATTCAAAAAATTGAGGACTGAAGCTGATGTTTCTTATTGTGATTCTACGAACAAAATGCATAAATGTGCAATATACTGTATAATATGATTTTGTATTTTTATAATAAAGTATTTATTCACTTTTTTTATTTCTAGATTAGAAAAATATATAATCGCACGGAACCTTATAATCAAAGTAATATAATAGAGGAACAGATCCTAGACTTTGTTTCCATGAAACAGCAACGATAAATATTTCACATTTAAAGGATGCAGGAAGCAAGGATCAAAAAAGTAACCCATAAAAACCAAGTTTTTACAAAAATCCCTTTCTCATTTTCGGGTTTCGCGTCTACCATATGCGTTGAAATATCCATACAACTTGTATGAAAAAAAACATTAAAAATTTGAAAAATCCAAAATTATACTATAATCATTAATTTTTTTTAACGAAAATTTGAGATCTTCTTGATCATCGCCACGAGTCTGCTTGCAAAGTTTCAGCTCGATTGGATCACGGGAAAAGGGTTAAAAATCGATCCAAAGTTTTTTCAACGGCAAGTCGGCAAGCAAGCAGACGCTACGAGTTAATATAAAGGGAGTAAAAAAAAAGAATCCTTAACAAACACTCAATAACACTCAATAACTTAACTTAGCAGACACTCAATAAGGCAAGGTATAGTAGAGCTGAAGATTTCAATAAAAATAAGTCACCAAGAATCAAATCTTGTGTAAGGTTTAAGAGACCAAGGTTCGATATAGGCTGATGAAGATGAATGAATGGAAATACGAGAAATTGCAGCAGCTTGTTATAACCATATAATATAAATCATAACTGGGCGTATTATGCGAAAAGAACCCAATCCACTACACAGTAAAAAATGACTCTAGTGCACCAAACTGATGCTAAATATGATAAAATCGGTCTGTAAAAAAATTCCAGGCAAAAAACAAATGTTTACAATTATTATCATCCTTGGAGTCAGCCCACATGTACGGTAGGTTAATTTTTTTCATCATAAACAATCAAATAAATTTACATATACCTCGGAAAATACGCCTAACTATACCATCAACAATAAAAATGTATTCATATTTTACACGCAAAATCATACTTCCAATAAATTTTAAAACGAATACCAATAAAGAAACATCTTATAGACTTCAAACGTCAATATCTCTAAAGTGACATTGTGTGGATTGGATCCTTTTCGCTTAACTACGTCCAATTGAACGTGAACCAACTGCATAACTTTAGCAACATACATTGCAATGAAATGAGAAAAGTACTTAAGAAATTGAAAAACATGAATTTCAATTGATTTTGAATAATCTATCTCATTCAATGTAGGTTTTTATTGTACTTATCACATTGAACTTGCCAAACGACATTACATTACAAACCTTTTGTCCGAAAGGATGAAAATTTAACGATTTGAATGATGCATTTTGTTGTTCTTTTATTTCACTATTCAAAGACTTGGAGATGAGCTCCTTCATGATGAGAGCCTTCTGCTGACACCGCGTATGGTCATCTTCAGAATTCATACAACGTGCTGTTGCAAATTCAGTAGCATCGGTGTGTACGCTTGAGGATGTACAAGATTTTCCAGTTCCATGAGAAAAAAAATACTGTTCCAAGTCCCTGTTTTGTCCGAATCTCTTGTAATAATCTAGAATTTGGGGATTGACACTATCTTTTACTTGAAGTAATTTTGCATTGTGACGGGATAACTGATTTCTACCAGCATCCATAATTTTGAATAAATTGTTATTGTATCGTGCGCTTATAACGTTTTTTGGACATTTCTGTACTTTTGGGACAGTATTTTGTCTCCAGTGAACATGTTACATCAAATCAAACTTTTAAAACGGTTTCAAAATGTGACACTATATTTGAAAGTAGAATTGTTGATGTTTGAAGGTATAAACAAATTAGATGTCCATAAACGGCATAAACTAAAATGAAAAATATCGTGTACCTACTTATTGTGAGTACTAAAGAAAGAAAAGTGCAGAGTACATATTTATCACATAAACAGCCGTATTCTGGATAGGCAATATTGCTATTTCTGTATCTGTACAGTTATGTATAACATTGTAATGCCGCCAATTTTGACGTTTTAAGTTTGACAGGTTTGAAATAAATGAATTCAATCAATCAAAAAGCTCTAAAATGTAAACAAACGTTAAGTTATTCATAATTATGAATAATGAGCTGTCTTTTTTGAATTCATTAATTTCGAACCTGCAAATGTAAAACCTCAAAATTGGTGGCATTACAATGTAATAAAATAACTTTCAAGATACAGAAATAGCAATATTGCATAGTTCAGAATACGGCCAATAATACAATATTTTACGTGTTGTAAAAACTTGGATTGCGAGATTTTGGCATTTGCGGAAATTAAATTTCTACACTAAACTGACGTTAATTTAATTTAAACAATGCACAATTTCAACATTTTAATGATGAAAAATTTATTATGAAATCTATTTATAAAATTAATTTTGTTTTGTTGTAATTTGTGGTGCATGGAGAATTGAATGAACTCAATAAAATAATTACACATTTAAGAATTATACAAGTAATGGAATATTGAAATGAAAAATTAGTATTTGACATAAAAAAGATGTTGACCTATGTAAAGTGGACATAAAGTACCCAAAAATGGTACCGAAATAAAATGTTTTTGGAAGCTTGTTGATAGCGTGCGGGATACGTCAAGTATTATTATAGTTATAAGGTAAAGTATTCCTTTTCTTGTTACCATGATTACTGATGATAGCACCGACATGACAATATGTATGTATTTATGAGCAAATATATTTATAACTAATGTTTTTTTAAAGTATGGCTTTAAAATTAGCTTAACGTTTTAATAAAAAATATGATTATTCAAAAATATTTTTTTTAATTTTAGAAAGAATGGATCCGTTTTATAAAAAAATAACTGTTCGTACCCGGCGTTGCACGGGTAAAGGATTAATATGAAAATAAATTTGTGGGGGGAAACAAAGGGTCCATTGTTTTGCAAAGCCTCTAATTAAAACAATGTTTCCATTTAATCAAAGCTGGGATGGATAGTATGTCTAGGGAAGAAATGTGGCATATATTTGCCGTCGGGAATATGAATGCAAAATTTGGGCCCAATCGGTGAAGCGGTGAAGATTTGAACAGAAAAAAGATCTGGGGAAGAGGATGGGTCAGAAGTGGAAGAGGAAATATCGCCTATATTACCCGGCTGGTCCAAAAGAATAAGTATACAATTTGGGTCAGATCCGTCTAAAGGTACTTATTTGCATGAAAAATATATCAGAGGAGGGGGGTTGAGTAATCGGTGAGGAGGGAAATGTCACCTATATTACACACCGGGTCCCTAAGAATATGTGTCAAAATTTGAGTCAGATCGATCAAAGGGTGTAGATTTTTACAGAAAATATTACTGGGGGAGAGGACGGGGTAGAAAGGGAAGGGGAAATGTCGCCTATATTACCCACTTAGTCCTAAAGAATAAGTTTCCAAATTTTGAGTCTGATCGGTTGAACGGTACAGATTTGCATCGAAAATATATCAAGGGGAGGGAAAGAGGTAAAATGGGAGGGAGGAAATATCACCTATATTATCCGCCGGGTTCTAAAGAATAAGTTTACAAATTTTGAGTCCGATCGGTCGAACGGTACAGATTTGCAGTGAAAATATTTCAGGGGGAGGAGAAGGGATAAAATAATAGGAGGGAAATATCACCTTTGTTACCCGCCTAGCCCTAAAGAATAAGTTTCCAAATTTTGAGTCCGATCGATCAAACGGTACAGATTTGCATCGAAAATATATCAGGGGAGGGGGAGGGGGAAATGTCGCCCATGTTACCTGCCAAGTCCTGAAGAATAAGTTTGAGTCCGATCGGTCGAAAATATGTCAGGGGTAAAAGGAAGGGGTATGAGAATAGGGAGGAAATATCACCTATGTTACTCGCCGAGTCCTAAAGAATAAGTTTCCAAATTTTGAGTCCGATTGGTCAAACGGTACAGATTTGCATCGAAAATATATCACGGGGAGGGGAAGGGGTAAAATAATAGGGTGGAAATGTCGCCTATGTTACCCATCGGGTCCTAAAGCATAAGTATGCAAAATTTGAGTCTAATTGGACAAACGGTGTAGATTTGTATAAAGAACAGACAGACAGATATTGAGTTTTATAGGTATAGATTATAGATACATGTTGAGAACTTGTAATTTGGGCACTACTGAGATAGTCATAGATTATATGGATTGAAAATATGAACGCGATCGAACATCTGTCAAATAAACATAGAAATTATAAAATGGAATAATTGTCAATTGCAAACTGAGGCGATCTGTCAGATGGACATTTCATTACTTTTTTATTTTCTACGTTTATGAAATACATATGGGAGAGATATTAAATAAATACTTTTTTGACGATTAACCAAAAATTAAAACCGTTCTTTCAAGATGTCTCGAAAAAATACCAGACTAGATGCGAAGAAAGTCGTGAGTAAAAATAGTAATTAAATTATTTCAAATAGGCCTGAAAGAGCTGCGTCGGAAATATATTTTAATTTTATTGTTTTGTAGAATTCTGAATTACTGACGCTTACCTATGGAGCCTTGGTAGCGCAGATGGTTAAGGATATTGAGAATGTTGATGATGTCAACAAGCAATTGGAGAGGATTGGATATAACATGGGCGTACGTCTGATAGAAGATTTTCTCGCGAGGACTAGCACTGGGAGGTGCATGGAATTGAGAGAAACTGCTGACAAAATACAACAAGGTTTTAGGTGATTTTTTTTTCTGTTTTCTGCAGCAGTAAACACCCACTTTGGGTGCATGTTTATTTTTTATTAAAGTAAGCAATTTGGTGGCAATGCGGTTGATAGGTCATCTGGATAATGTTTATGGTGAGGGTTGTGTGTGGTAAGCGGCATCGTTGTTTGTAATTGAATGTTGGTTGGTTATTTTACCCAAACTTTGGCAGGACTAACTACTTAAAAAACTCATTTGTAACTCGTTCCACTTCAAAATACAATCTGTTGAATTCTACAAATAACCTAGACATTTTTATCGACAATTTGCTTCTATTTAAAATGAAACTCTGTATGATGACGGACGGCTTTCCACCATCGCACGCGGGTCGGATATTAGAAAGAAAGATTTTCCTTTCCAATCGCCGCCGATAATGATTGAAAATAAATGACACCCAAGATACACAAAGCTAACTTTGACACAGTGGACAAATTCTACTTGGGTTTTCCTGGTACGTCGGGTGCCTCTTCTATCACAATTCTCCTGGATTCGTCGAATCCGGAACAGTTGGTGTGTCTCTTCCGGAAGGCTAAGTTGAACTGATCTTGAACACACATGAAGAGGAATGTCGGTTCTCACCGAAAACGATACCTGACACGCATTTCAACTGTCACTGGGCGGATTTTTAAAAACTCGAATCCTGGCTAGCGATTGTCGCAGAACACATCGGGTGCCAGCCCAATCAATCAAAATCATGGCGCAACCTGCACGCGGTGATTATGAAATATTCCGCCCACCAAAATACAACAGATTGTATTTTTAAAAACTGAAAACTTGAAACGGAACAAAAATGATGTATGTAATGCTATGGAGCGCTCCGCGAACGTAAGAATGAGAGAAGAAAAAACAAAATACTAAAACTAACAAAAGAAAATAAAATAGATATCGCGACAGGCGCAAGGGTTAGTCACATTAACTAGGCAAAGAACATAGTTTAACTAATGGTCTCGTGAGTAGAGATCCATTAGCGGTCCGTACTGTAGCGATGCGGACGGACTGGGCCCGGATGCAACTGCTCAACTCGTGCAAGAGGCCAATGCAAAGGGACTGTATGAATTATAACCACGTCCCCGATAGAAAGTAGTTTGCAATCAATCAAAATCATGGCGCGGCCTGTGCGTGGCGATTACGAAACAAACTCCGTAATCTCATTTATGATTATTGAAATAAATTTAATACTTCTTTAATTTAATCCCATTTCCTTCCTCTTCTCACCCTTTCTTTTTTATCATAATTAAACTTTCATCACACACTCTTTATCATTGTTTCTTAGTTTTTTTTTACCAGCTTTGAGGAAACTTCACTGGTCATACTAAATGTATATTTTTTCAGTATTATATAAATTTTTTATTACACTATACTGTATGTTTCCCAAAATAAAAAAATAAAAATGAAGTAGAAAAAAAAAAATGAAGAAAAAAAAAATAAGGCGGTACATTCACTGCAAATGTATATTTCGGCGTTTTTTATGAAAATGTGGGATTTTATTATTTTTTATATCAGAATTTATATGATAGATTGCATTTTTTTTAGGGCGTTAACTTAGATAGAACCTTTGTTCTTATATAAAAGTAATAAACTGAACATTATTTACAATAATTAAGAAAAATATAGGCATTAATCCACAGGCCGCGGCAAAAAAAACGTTTTTAATGTTCCCGGGCAAAGTGTGATTTGTTTAAAATTTGTATGTAAGCATAATATGTTTTTTCATACATATAAAGTTTACTTAATTATCTAGAATTTGTACGTAGGAAATTAAGAAATATTCAATATTAAAAAAGATATCATTTTTCAAACATGCTTAAATATTTACGATTTTTGGTTATTTTCAAATGTTGTTTATTCATATAAAAAGATGATTTTAAACGATATATTGTATCTATATTCGCACTTTGAGTCTTCATTCACTATTAAAAAGCTATTTTTTTTTATAAAAAAACACATTAATATTTAAAAATAAAAATTCTATAGTATGAAATGTGTCAAAAAATTATGCAGTTTGCAGATCACAATCCGCGCGCCAGCCGGGAGAGGCGGACGCGCTCATGTAGTCCGATCATTTTTTCATAAAAAAATCACTTTAATACGTGTTTTTGTGCCAAATTTGACTTTAGTTCAAAATAATATCATATTATATTTTCGAAAGCAATCTATTCATCGCAGATAATAATGTTTTTTTTAACTAGTTTTGTATTAAATTGCATTTCTGCTCATAACCTAACATTGAACGCATGTCACTTTTGCTGACTTGCTATGTTCGCTATAATCGTGTTGATTACATTGTTATTTGAAAGTCAAGTAAGATATTAATTTACGAGATAATTTTTGAAATATAGATAAATGGTTTTTAATTTTATTTTTAATTCAATACATATTGTTGTAGTACTTTTTTGTTTATTTTAAATAAAAATTATTTAAATTCAATTATTTTCACAGGTGTTTTGACATTTCAGTCGGAAGTCAAAATAATGTCTAAATCTGCTTATTTATTTCTGCTTAAGTTTTAAATTAAAAAACAGTGATATAAGAAAAATTGTTGTTTACTTTTTTTTTTACAACACTTAAATTATTGGAGAAATATACATACGCTTTTTTATATTCTAGACTTAAAACATTTAAAATTCTAATAATGGTACGCGCGCATGACTTGCGTTCCCATATATTTTAAACGTCGGTACTCCATATGGTTGTCTCGTTTCCTCGCAACCTTTCTATCTCACAAGGACATGTAAAAAATACGCTCTTGCAAGGTTTATCTGATATGACGTTTGTTCATGTCTCGATCTCGTATTGAAGTAGCATGATCTATCCGACACATATCGCCACTTTGACAGCTTAAAAAATGTATGTACCGCCTTAACGATAAAGAGAATTTGGTGACCGGTATGCAATTTTGTTCTTCATACACTAATACAATTCACATAGCCATCGCTACTGCTCCTCACACTGCTGTGTATACCCCTAAATATTTGTGTGGTAGTGTCGAAGGCAGTGAGTCTTCACATTACCGCCTTATACTTGCACCTACGAAATTTTATGAAATAAATAAAATAATAAATCTTTCAGGTTGTATTTGGGTATGCAACCATCTGTATCGTCGTGGAGCAGTTCAGGAGACGAGTTCTCCCTGACATGGGAGCAGTGCCCCATATCCGAGTGGGTGGAGCTGCCTCCTGAAGTGAAGGGACTGAAGTACTGCAACCTGCTGTGCGGGGCTCTGAGGGGCGCCCTGGAGATGGTACAACTGGAAGTGCACTGCTGGTTCGTTCAGGTCTGTGAATGGTCAAATTATTGATAGCGATTCATTTAATAAATAGATCAATAATACCTAAACATTAGTTGATTCTTTATACTAATGGATCATGTATTAAATGAAATAGAATTTAAAAAAAAACACTTTTTTCTCTTCATTAGGACCAACTGAAGGGTGATCCCGTCACAGAATTGAGAGTTAAATATATCCGAAGATTAGAAGATGCCATTCCCGCTGGAGAAGACTAAATACATTCATTATTTTACCAACAAGCCTGTACTATGCGGGACAGAATCATGGTCGAAAGAAATATGTCATCTTAGTAAATATGTTCCTGTTCAGGCAGAACCCATTAAATGCTAAAGTAGCAGTTTTATATATATTTTATATATAAATATATACTATTTTCCCATTGGGATTCGTGAATCATACATTCATTGCAGGTGTCCCTCTGTATCTCAATCAAACATTTTCCAGGGGCATGCGGTGGGAACATCGCAGCCCGACTTTTATGTTACCAATTATTTGGAAATAAAATCGGAATACAACATATATTTTGTAATATTTTATTATCACAATTGTTATCATAGCATTCATATTTTGATATATCATAAAAATCTGAAGCATTAATATATGATTTCTATTTTTTTCCAAAATATATGTTTACAAAAAAGTCTGGCTTCAATGTTCCCACTGCACGCGCCTGTCATTTATATGTATATTGAGAAATCGGGCTTCTTTTACAGACTGTAAAGTTTTCCATACTACATTTTGGATTCTCCACACTCCATCGTTCACGGGTCCATAGATATGTCTCAAGTTTTTAAAGGTTATCCATATGCGAGCAGCTCAGCATTCTTCAGCAATGTGTTCCAGGCTTCACTTCTATAAGATACCACCATCAAAATTTTAACTATCTAATCAAGATAAATTACAGAAGACTCACAGACACAGCTATTTATATGGGAACCGTGTATGGAAGTCTTTATAGGGTGACCCAGGCCTGTATGAGCTGGTTTAAATGATCACTCTACACAATTTAACATTCACAATTCCATCGCAAGAACATCCACACATTATCAAATTTTTTAAAGTTGTATATGTCGAGGGTAGAAAGCCAAAAAAAAAAAGGTAGGGTGTTAGTGATTATTTTGAACTTTGCGGGAGAGTAAAAGAAAGTGCTGTAAATCTGATTTTGTCAGTGTTTCTTTTATTATTAAACGATTTTCATGTGTATTTTGGATTAACAAATATGGTAAACATTTAATAATAAAAGAAACATTGACAAAATCAGATTTACAGATTCAGATTTATTTAACTTTCTTTTGCTCTCCTGCAAAGTTCTAAAATAATCACTAATGCACTTTTGGCTTCTACCCTCAATATGTTCCAAATCAGTTTCCTACATATATTTGAATGGACTATGCCAGAGACATTTATAGTCCTTCACGTGACATTGTTTACGTAGATTTTCATTATGAACTATTTGTTTGTCACTTTATTATATGTATGTCAAATATCTGCATGCAGAAGTCTATTAAGGAACTAGGGTATTATTATTAGAGAATGCATATGAACTTGATTGAAATTGTAACTTTTTATCGTCCAAAATATTTTTTTTTCATTTTGTAACTTCTGCCTGAACAAGTATGATACGTCTCCTGGAAAACTATGTCTAACTATTGTATGTTATTAATTATAAACAATTATTGATATCCACAGTTTGAATTTTGTTATTGCAAAAATCCAAATGTAAGATGATCTTCTATTTTTGCAGTGAGTAAATCGGAAAAAAGTTTTCTTGGTGATTTAAAGACAGCGTGGCATTATTTTTATCAGACTCATACATACTTTATACCCTTTGTAACTGAGAGTATGAATTCTCTGCACAACCACTAAAATTCATGTTATTTGTTAAATGTCGTCTAAGGAACTTGGGAAAAATATTGAAAAAAAAAAAAAGAATTATTATAATCAATGCTTTATTTGCATGAAAAGTTATGTTGAAATCCATTTTAATTAGCAAAATCGAAAGTACTTACATGAGCGGGCGACGGCACTAAAGAATGCAGCCATCCCTCCTGTGGTATGTGGACAATTGACATGTTTAAACGTGTGCGCAACTGGCAAAATTTGTATTTTTTTCGTTCTCCGATAGTGCCACGATCGATCACTTGCGGTTGCGTTCAGAAGTGTTTTAAATTTACCTTAGAATTTTTCAAAGTCAATACTCATGATCATATCATCTCGGTTGTAAAGGGATAATAACTTGCGTATTATGTTATATTGTATTTTTAAGATATTATGATCATAAAATATATATTTTTAAATATATATTACATATTTATATAAACATCAAATGTTAATTATGGCAAAAATACATGTTTATGGCCCCATTAAAAAACATTTGTTACATTATTGTATCTCACCAGCCGTTTGCTCTCACCAAAATGTGCATTGGTGGCAGTCAAAGAAATCTTGTTTCTCCATTTGTCCCAAGTTCGTTTTTACTGTGTAATCCCATTATAACATGATAGGAAATTGGAACTCTTCGGTTAAATAAAGGTTGTAAACTTTTAAAACAACAAAATACTGGTTTAGATCATGTGTCATGTCATCATGCAACATGAAGTCATTATTATTATTTACTTTTCCCATGTTATGCGTTTTAATTTCTATTGTGACAATAATTGCAGAATTCATTTATCAGAAGGGAACATTCAAATAGACCAAAAATAAGTGCTTAAGGGTGTTAGGTAAATATTGGGTCAGCAAATGCTGATTATATTGGATTGTAATGCATTGGACCTCGATGACTGCATTATTACGCGGCCCTTTAATTACTTGAGTAATCTTGTTTATTAATTATGTTTGTTGATTTGATAATTATTGTAAAAACTGAAGAAGACACTGATTATCTGTAATTAGTAGAAAGATTAGTACAATTATTCAAAATATTAATTTGGAGAAGAAAAAATATATAAAAATACATAAATATATATATATTATATTTAAGTGTAATGGTGATGATGGAACTGAGGTACATTGGATGGTTTTTGACTAAAATTCTATACAAGATTCTGTTCCACATGACACGGGCTTTAGATTAAAGTGTAATATTTAATTTTAACTATGCTTAAGATCAACAAGTTATAACATTTTATTTATAGTAAAATTCTATCTTCAAATCAATTGTTTAAGTATTTTATTTAACCTTGATTTGTTAACATGGAAGCTAAAAATTAAAGCCGAAATCAAACGAAGAAAGTAATGTTATAATCAGGGTTCAAGGATATATATCCGTGGATATATGTATATCATGATATATATCACAATATTTATGGCTCGATTTTTATTTTTTGATATATATCCAAGAAAACTTTCTGCAAATGTTAATAGATGGCGCTAGTTGTTTTTTTAATATCTGCGGTCGTTACTAGATGGTACTAGTAGTATTTTAAAAAGTGCTACGGTTATTTTTTAGTTTCATTTGTTTCATATAATCTGTTTTTTATTTCACAAAGAAACAAACACCCATAACACAACATTAAAAAGATATTTTATAACTTATATAATTATTATATATAAGTTATAAAGAGATTTTATAACTTATATATAATAATTGCATATATAAGCTTTTTTCAGTATGCAATTAATTTATTTAATAAATAATAATTCATATACAAAATAAAAAAATAAATTTCCTTATTATTTCGAGTTTGTATCAATCGACGTGTGCAAAAAAGGAGAAAAAAAAGTTTGGATATATATTCAATTTTTGATATATATCGGATGTATATCAAAAAATCCGATTATTTGATTTTTATTGCAAAAATCAGATTTTTTCGAACCCTGGTTATAATAGTACTTTCAAATTGTACCATGGTCATGAAAAGTACAGACGTCTCAAATCTGAAAAATATTAAGTACCCCGTAATTTTATGTACAATCCCACCTAGTACAACTATCCCATAAAGTTTTTCCTACTATCAAGAAAAAATAATCATAAGTTAAAATTTTAATCTAATTTTTTTCTTTTTCATCATATTTTATTTTTTCATTTAATTATAATCATAAATTTAAAATTTTAATTTTAAATAAAATTTAATTTTAGTTCGCAACAATACGTGGTGACGTCTAGGTGTCCGGGTGGCCGGACAAGCGCGCGAATTGTGGTTATTTAACGATTTACTTGCCACAAATCTTAAAAAAAAGGAATTGGCACAATGTATAACAAAGAGATACTGAAAATCGGCATATGAAAAGCATCTTGTCGAGTCTTTGGGCCCCCAACCCTACTATTGCCTGCCCAACATAACTTGGCGTGCGGCAAGATTGGAACTAAAACCCGCCCCGCCCGCACCCGGCGGTAACCCCTCGCCCTGTAATTCAGTACAATTTTGTATTTGCTCGGGAGCTGTGACATCTTGATTACTAATATAAACTGAATTATTATGTCCAAAACAACCAAAACAGTCCGGGGTGGTGCAAGAACAATTGCCAATGAAGTATTAAAGTTTTGCGAAGCTGAAAAAGCAAATAATGGACCGACATTACTGTTTGACAGCATTTGACATAGAGCGGCCACCGCGGATCGCGCTGTTACCTGACCAAATTTATATTGAAGGCTCTGACACCGGTCACCGGACATTCTGTACATTATGTATTGTGTAATAAATTTACATCCTGGCAACTTCTGTTTCGCGACAGGGGCGCCCTCCCTCGCACGCCAAGTTATAGTGGTGGCACTCTACGACATGGGGATGAAGATGATGATGATGAAATTTTAATAATTAGTTTCAGTGAATTTGAATTTGTGAATGTTAGCCTCCACGGTCTTACGACCTGTTGTTGACAAGTTTAAGGATCTTTTATGTTATTTCTTCCCTCCCCTCCCCCCCCCCTTGGAGTGACATTTTTTAGTGTATTTCATGCATTAAATTGAAAACAATAACTCTTGTCCCAACACTATTCTACCTTTGCATTGGCACCAACCGGGCCCACCACAATTGCAGCCCCAACAGGGCACACACTATCACTATATTGTATGTGAGCACCAATCATACATACCCTGACGAAGCCACATGCGAAGCGAAATCCGGCTGGTTCATTCAATTATAATGAATTTGTGAATGTTAGCCTCATGGTCTCGCCGGAAAAGGACCAGAGTCCCTAAATCCGGGTCCGCCACTCGGAGAAGAGTAGAGATGGAAGCCATGCAGCTTGCGACCTGTCATCGGCAGGTTTAAGGACTCATTATGTCATGACTGCGTTCACCATTTCTTGCATCCCTCCCCTCCCCAGAGTTACATTTTTAGTGTATTTCGTGCGTTAAACTATAAAGTAGTAGGTAAAAGAAATCCGTATATATTTTAGTCTGTGGTTTCAACAATGTTACAAGATTGGTTCGCCTACTAATATTGGCTCGCAAATCACGATGCCAATACTGAGCTGGCATTGGCAAAAAATATAATATCTGAAAAGATAAAGAATAAATATTTTAGAAAAACGACATCTCTTGATTTTATAAGAAACAAATTGTATATTTTTGAAATTTTTCGGAAAAATTTACTCTACTCACTTATAGATGGCAGAGTCAGCATGAATTCATTAACAGACAGAGATTCAACTTTAATTTATGAAATGATAAAAACAACAATTTGGTAGTGGTCTTGGGATTGTATTTAAAGTATTATATAAATAATTGAGATACAATAATTTAATACTCGAGCCTGCATGCATATAGTTCAGTTTAGTTTTTTTTTAATTTTGAAAACATGTGTGAATTTCGTCGACGCGAAACAATAACACATGTATTGAGAATATATTTAAAAAGGTATGAATCGAATAAACTGTAATTGTTATGAAATACAATAATTGTTATGAAATAATTCATTACTACTTTTCTACGTGACTCGGAGAAATAATTAAAATTTATTTATTTACTTTTATGCGAAAAATTTCTTTTATTCGTTAATTGCCATAAAATGTTTATACATTTGCTTTAAAATCACAATAGGACTATAAAAAAGGAATTCAGTCATCGAGGATTACTAATTTATAATGCACTGAATTCGAGATTTTGTAGGAAACATCACAGCCTGTAAATTTATAGGAAACATGATTTTGGAAGGGATAGATACATAAAATCTAGAATTCAGTACATTTTAAATAGTAATCCTCGGTGACTGCACACAAAACATTTTTATAACTTTTTGGATGTTGCTGCCTTTGCTTTTATGCCCCACATATTATGTTTTTACAATTTTATTTTATGGTTTTCAATTGTATATTTGGATTTGTTAAACTTTATAAATAAAATAAATATAACTTTATTCCAGAATGTGGGGAGGTTCGTGCAATCCCACACATCCCATATAAAAGTAGGTACACACATTAAAATATTATCTAAAATAAAAGAGAAATAAGAAAATCTAATAAAATAGAGGAGAAAACAAGTATCAGTATTAAAAGAGAAGAAAAAAAAAATAAACAAGTATTAGTATTAACATGAAGAAAAGTCGTAGAAATATATATAATATTAGGTCCTTACATATGAAATTGGCGTTTAGTATGGGAGGAACATAAAGCCGATTTTTTTTTATTATAATATATTTTTTTAATCAAAGTATGTACCATTGCTATCTATGCACTTTTGCCATCTCATAGGTAGTTCATCGATCCCTTTACTAAAAAAACCATTCGGACGGGAATCAATAAAATCTTTGAAGGCGGTTTGGACTGCCCCATCGGAGTTGAATTTTTTCCTTTGCAAGAAGTTATCCAAATTTCGAAAAAAAATGTTAATCTGTTGGGGCAAGGTCCGGAGAGTACGGTGGATGTCTTAGACATTCCAATTAAAGCTCCTCTAATTTGGTAGCCGTCTGTTGTGCAGTGTGTGGTCTAGCGTTATCATGAAGCAGCAGTGGCCTAGAGCGATTAACCGGCCTTGGTTGTTTAGCAGCTAGCTTTTCCATCATGGTTTGCAGTTGCTGACAATAGACATCTGCCGTAAACGTCTGGCCAGATTTAAGAAAGCTGTAGTGAACGACACCAGCACTAGTCCACCAAACGTTCACAAGTAACTTTTTTGGAGTCAATTTTCGCTTGGGGCATGGTTTGGCTGGTTCGGCAGGGTTCAGCCATTGCGATGAGCGCTTCCGATTATCGTACAGGATCCACTTTTCGTCACAGGTAATGATTCGATTTAAAATCCCTTCATTATTACAGCTAACTCGGATGTGGTTTGCGATGGATCCGCTTCCACAATAGCCTTCAATTCTTCATTATCAACTTTGGTCTCCGGCCGTCCACGGAGCTTGTTCTGCAGGTCGAAATTTCCAGAACGAAAACGTTGGAACCAAAAACGCACTGTGTTTTCTTTTGCGGCACCGTCGCCATACACATCATTAATCCTTCGAGCCGTTTCTGCAGCACTGGTGCCACGGTGGAACTCGCACTCGTAAATAACGCGATATTTCAAGTTTTTCATTTTGTAAACTGAGTGACGCAAAGAAAAAAACAATTGAGGAAAAAACAAATGAATTATAATTTTCAAAACACAAATACATGAGTAAATAGCTGTATAAATTTGGATTTGGAATTCCTAACCAAAGAGAAGATATTTGAGATCAAATTTGCCAGTACGGCAAAACGCCAATTTCATATGTAAGGACCTAATATTTGATCATGTTTTTATTTACGGTTTTTACAATTTTATTTATGGTTTTCAACCTATATTTGAATTTGATCATGTCTAAAAATAAAAAGATGAATGATAATCCTTGGCACAGGAGAGGCTGTTTTAATGATATTTTAATATAATTTTCTTTAATAAAAAGCTTGACAAGAAGTCAGTTCCTGCACCTCTTATTATAAAAAAAACACTGGTTACTCTTTATGACAGTGCTCAAAATATTGGCAACGAAATAACAAATGATATAAAACAACGGATGGTATTTTTATTAATTTATTTATCTTTGGAAAAGTTGACAGTACCTAAATCTTAAAATTAACATACGTATGATAAAAAAGTAAAGTATACCAATTATGAACTTTCCATTGATGACGATTAATGAAAGTTCTGTGAAAAATATTCACGGAAACATAGAGGGTTGCTATAGCTTAGTGGTCAGAGCCTCCTCAAGAGTCTTCCTCCACCCATCTCGGTCTAGTGCCAGCTCTCTCCAGTTCCGAAGCTCCAAGGCAGAAATGTCTTTGAGGACGTTGTCACCCCATCTTAATTTTGGCCTTCCTAAGTTCCTTCGTCCTATTGGCCTTGAGTTCAGCAGGGACTTTGGTGCTTGATGCTCGGACATTCTCTCCACATGACCCAGCCACCGAAGTCTTCCCAGTTTTATAAATTTTGTGACGTTTAGCTCCATAAACAAAGTATAGAGCTCATTGTTGTAACGTCTGTGCCAAAGTCCATTTTCTAGAACCGGTCCGAAGATACGTTTCAAAATTTTCCTCTCAAAAACGTCCAGTGTTTGCTCATTCCTTTTAGCACCCACGTCTCAGCTGCGTACGCGAGCACTGGCCTAATAAGCGTTTTGTACACTAATATCTTGGTGTTTCCGGACAGCAGTCTGGATTTCATCTGCTTTTATAGGCGGAAAAAACAGAGATCTTCAGTGCTAATATGAGATGGAAAAGAGTGAAAAGTAAGATGCTTTAAGATATAATTATAATAAAGTATTAATAATATACTAAGTAGGTACCTATAATAAAATATCAAGAAGTGGAGATTAGTTTTTTTTAAATAAATTAAAAAAAAATCATTCCTCATGTTTATTACAAAAACTCGTGAAAACATTGTAATGTAAGTATACTGTAATAATAATTTTGGATTAATAGACCATCGCCAAAAAGTGAAATTCGCCTTTAAAAGGCTCAAGGTTTTTTAAAAGTTGCGAGTGCAAATAAATTCCTAAAAACATACTATTATTAATATTTTATGAAAGTGTCTGTATTACCTATAGAAAATAAGAGACCATTTATCTTTTAACTATTTAATGGATAGTTAAAACCGATTAGTATTTAATATTCTTGTATCGAATACACGCTCTTTCACTTTGAAATAACTTTTTCAGTTCTGTAATTGGGCCAAATTTTTTAAGTTATGTTTTGAATATTAAAGACATAGAGAATAGATTTGAATACAAGAGACCAGAGATATTAGTAAGACTAGAGTTAGGAATAACTTCGAACAATGAATGATAGCTGCAACCAGCAATCCACCTTCTTCCTGAATCACACTTCCATTCAATCTTCCCCTACAGTTTGACTTTTATTATTTCGAATTATATTCTTCCATGAAATAACTTAATGTAAATAAATAAACAATTATTTGAATTGAATATAATTTATTTTAGGTAATTTTATTTACTCTAGAACATGGCGGCACTAATATAATATTTTTTCATTTTTAAATTGCAGTAAAATGCCTAGATATTTTCACACTTCTAATTCATGTATTAAAACAAAACAAAACAAAACACTGATGATATGTATTGCAATGAGATAGTAAAAGTGTCAAAGCGATTAACGCCGATTCACCTGTGGTAGTAGAATAGGCATCTAGCTGCCAGCAGAATACCTACTCAGAATACATACGTAGATTACAAGGAATTGGATTTAAAAAATAAATAAAATAAATGTAAATAACATGTCCTAAGTGGGTAATTAACTTTTCTCTTCTCAATAGATATCAGAAAACATTTTTAATACTTATGGTATAACCGGGATAAGCTTCGGTATGACCATCTCATTTTGTTATCATATGTCTTCTTTTTTTTTCATATGGACCAAAGGTAAATGAGAGGGAAATACATATTTTCTTCAGAGTCACACAAAACATCTCAGCGGTTGACCCATTCATATGTACCTGTGTCCTTACATTAGCTTAAAATTAGAATGTAATTAAGCGGAGAACTTTAACATGAAAAATCGGCCATGAAAAATATTCTGGACCAATCAAAATTTTGCGTTGTTTTATAATTTAATTTATTTTCATTGCTGTACATAAAAAAATATTAAATTTAGGTGTATTTTTAGTATGCCTGTCTTACTAGAAAACTCTGTGTTGAGACAGGCAAAGTTTAAAATTAAGATTTAATTACATGCAAGTACCTTACATATAAATTGGTTAAAGAAAAATATCAATCATAGTCTACATTCTGCCATGATAACAGTGTTTACATGAAATCATGATTACCCTAATATAATATGTAACCTGGCTTGACATTTAAATGGTCACACCCAGTAAATAAATGATCGACCCATCTCTCTTATCCAAATTTTAATATTGATTTTGCATTTTTCGGGTAGGTAGGTACTTATATTTTGAAACATTTTCCAGCATTGTATTGTACGTATAGTTTAGGGTCTAGGTATCTAAAATTTATTTGTCCAAAAGTGGCTCGCGCTCTTGGGACTTGAATTGAATCTTTGTTTCTGCGTGTAGGAATTGTTTTTTTGAGTTTCTTTGAAGTGTGTTTGTATGTGTAAGCTAGAGCAGTTTTGGCATAGATTTGTCTCGCATCAAAAAAGTCTTTTGTTATCTTTATAGTGAAACTTTGGATTGCCGGCAACTTAATTTGCGAGTATTTAGCAAACTAACCATTTTTTTATTGTTAAAAATTTTGATCTGAAGGCTAGACATTCACTGCAAATGCATATTTCGACTATTTAATTAGAAAATGTGGATTTTTATTATTCATTTATATAAGAATGTTTTTTTTTTTTAAGTACAACTTAGATAAAACCTCTATTTTCATATAAAAGTAACCAACTGAACGTTATTTACAATAATTAAGAAAATATGAGCATCAATCGACAGGCCGCGGTCAAAAAATTCGTTTTCAGTGTCTTAGAAAAAATCAATAGTTTCTGAATATTTATACGTATGCAGAGTATGTTTTCTTACGAGTATAAATCTAGTATTATGATGATAAAACTGTACTAAAATAATTAATAAAATTTCAATATTAATAAAGTTATAAGTTCTTAAGCATGCAATATATTTTTACATTTTTTGATGATCTTAAAATGCTTTTTATTCATATTAAGGGATGATTTTAAAAAGTGTATGGTATTTACTCCCGCACTTTGAGTCTTCAAACACTATTTAAAAGTTAATTTTCTTATTAAAAACACGAAAATTACTATTTAAAAATAAAAATTCCAAAGTACGAAATATGTCGAAAAATGACGCAGTTTTAAAATTAATCTGATTTTAAATCTTATCTTGATAAAACAGCGAAATTTTGCCGTACGAGTTGACTTTCTCTCTCTCTCTTTCTTTCAAATGATATTAGAGAGATGTGTAAAATGTGTGAAACTGCAAAATTTTGTGGAAAAGCACCAAAAGCACCAAAAAGGCTGTAGTAGTGCAAGTGACGAATCTGTTTAATGACAATGCAATGTCACATGTCGTAAAACTGCTGTGCAGTTTGACATATCTACAATGTAATAAATATCAAAAAAATTAATATATATATATGTATATATATATATCATAAAATTATTAATGTTTTTTCCTCATTTGTTTCAGAAACAGTCGATTACTTCCCGAATAAAAATGGAATAATATAAATAAGTGAATTAATAATTCAAAGAGAAACATATAACTATCAAATATTGACGACTTGTTAAGTCGCTGGGATAGTGAAATTGGTAACACGCTGTGCGCGAAACACAGAGGTCCGTGGTTCGAATCCAGGTTCCAGCATTTAATTTTTCAGTTTTATTATTTGATATTTGTGTATTTCTCTTTATTTCATTTATTTATTTCGTATTAAATAATACGGGACTCGTTCCTTAAAAATAAATGAAAAAATATGTTTAATAATATATATATATATAAAACATTATTGCGAAATCTTCATAAGTAAGCAAAAGCATATGTCATTGGATATATTTCTAGAAATATTTCAGTGAGCCAACAGAGAGCATGCGAGCAATATAGAAAGCTCACTGAGACGAAGATAATTCCTCGTATATGGGAAGCGTGTATGGAAATTTTTATATTCAATTCAAAGTCAATACTTGTTATTTTGTACTGAAAATAACGCTTTTAAGGAGTATCTTAACCTTTAAATCATATAAGTAAGTATTGACTCTGAATTCAGGCCCTATTCTTCCCAAGAACGATACTTAAACACTCTTTGTTTAACGTGGTTTTTTAAAATAATATATGCTGGCAATCCAAGGTTCCACTGCATAACCCTACCACGGATCGAACATGGCAAGTCGCCGACATTTTGATTCGTCATCCAATAACGTTAAGGCCCAATTAATAAAGTAGAGTACGCGCCCGACATGAATTCGTTTCATCAGGTACAGGTCTTGGAAAACTCCTCATATTTACCGAAACGCCCGAATTCCGAGCGTTTCCCTGACGAGGCGAATTCGCAATTCGAATGATCTGATCCCAATTATTTTTAGATTGGACTCTTCGCTTAACTTATTCCGACGAGAAATGAATAATTCAGGCTCCTTGCTCAGCCCAGTGGTGTACCTGCTCGCCAGGCCGGTATTGTCTGCAGAAAAACAATTCATTGACGAGGATCACGAGGAATTTAATCAGGAGTCGCGGTTCGAACGGGACAGGAAAGGAAGTACGTATAATACTTTTAAAACGAGTGCAGTACGTAGGTACAGGCGATAAAATATTTTCGATATGTCACCATCTTCCGCTCAATCTTAGACTAGTTTTCTTTTGAAGATTCAATGGAGTCGCTATTATCAATAGTGGATTATATTACATAATTCAGATTTTACGAAAAACGACATACAAACTATGCATACAGGGTTTTTTTATTTTTATTTCTTTATTTATTTAATATATGGTACAAATACAGTTATTATATATAACATATCAGATTAAACATTTTTTTTAAATACTTGGTAGTCGTGTAGACCTCATCAGTGAAGAGAAGCTCTTGAGTCTGATGAGAGAGCCACAGTTCTTATTCCTTGTTATAATATATAAGTGCATAGTGTATACAAGTTATTTATTCATACAGTAAAAAGGTAAATTGATAATGAAAGTATAAGAGTTATTTTGAAAAAATCTAAAGGTGTAAATGATTTATGAATTTAAGTCTGATTTTAGGAAAATTTTAATTTTTTTGATTTGCTCTGAGAGGTTAATGATGTCGTGCATTTATTTGAAAAACATTAATAACCTCGCAGGACTATATTCCTACCTTGATTCATCATCATCATCACTATTGGTACTACAACCCTTGTTGGGTCTTGGCCTCCTCAATAATTTTCCTCCACTCTTCTCGGTCTAGTGCCAGCTCTCTCCAGTTCCGAAGCTCTAAGGCAGAGATGTCTTTGAGGACTTTGTTACTCCATCTTAATTTGGCCTTCCTAAGCTCCTTCGCCCTATTGGCCTTGAGTTCAGCAGGGACTTTGGTGTTTGATGCTCGGACATTCTCTCCACATGACCCAGCCACCGAAGTCTTCCCAGTTTTATAAATTTTGTGACGTTTGGCTCCTTAAACAGAGTATAGAGCACATTGTTGTAACGTCTGCGTCAAAGTCCATTTTCTAGAACCGGTCCGAAGGTAAGCCTCAAAGTTTTTCTTTCAAAAACGTCCAGTGCTCGCTCATTCAATTTCCTACCTTGATTATGGGTTGAAAATGTTCAAGCTACTATGACATATATCAATTGTTATGGAGATATGCGACATCAAAGTTTGCATTTTTTTTCAATATTTCTGACTTATTTTTTGTAAAAAATTCATTTCATTTAATACAAATCAAATAAAATAATAAAAACCTTCGCATTCCAGTTGGAAAACATTCCAATTGGAAAATTTTCAGGTTTTTTCATTCATTTTATTTAACTTGTATTGAAACGAATGAATTTTTCGTAATCGATATAAGTTACTGTAATGATAGTCCAACGTTTTACAAAAAAATAGTCAGTAATATTGATAAAAAAAATGCTTACTTTGATGTCGCATATCTCCATAACTATTGATATTAGATCATGATAGCTTGAACATTTTCGACTCATAATCAAGGCAGGAATATAGTCCTGCGAGGTTATTAATGTTTTCCAAATAACCCAGTATATGTGGCTCGCTTTTCTAGAATACATAAATTGATACTTATTCATAATAACAAATTGATAAAACCCTATTAATTCGAAATTTTTAGAACCCACCAGTCTTAAAATGTTAATTTCATAGTAGATTCACTTAAAAACTCGGTAAAAATTCGTAATTCGAAATAATTTTTGGCTTGCCATAAATCAATACATTTTAGCTCGCATGATTCGATCTTTTTTATAAATTTTTCGAAATTAAAATATTTCGATTTTTTTCAACAAATATGTCAATATTTGGGTACTTTAGTAATACAAATGTTGCGATCTTTGTATTAGCATAATAAATATCGATTTTTTGAAAAATATAAAAATACACTTTTCCACAAAATTAATTGCTTTTTTTCACGATTCTTACAATTTTTGGTGAATTTCTCAATTGCGATTTTTATTTGTACCTTGTATTTTTAATTAAAGGGATTCCGTATAATTCAAAATGTTTTTTTGGGTCCCTAGGATTACGAATTAACGAGGTTCTACTATAGTAGGTATTTGAAGAAATTATAAATGTAAAATATTTTCGTTTATAACATAGACATCGCTCAGCGCGCCGTGAAAACCGTTCCCAAAAAGATGTTATACCTACTTTAAAAAAATAAATTAAATGATAATACAAGGTGTTGGAAAACTGATATAATGAGAGCTCATACATAGCTATTTTGTAAGTGATGTTTATATTTTAATGCTTTCAGGTACATATTATGATAGGTATTTGTTTCTTTAAACATAAACAAGTAAGTAGGTACAACTATAAATTATTCAATACATTTCATTTTTACTTCCTTTCTTTTAACTCGTGGCGTCTGCTTGTCTGACGAAAAAACTTTGGATCGATTTTTAACCCTTTTCCCGTGATCCAATCGAGCTGAAACTTTGCAAGTAGACTCATGGCGACGATCAAGAAGATCTATCAAATTTTGTTAAAAAAAATAATTATTGTATAATTTTGGATTTTTCAAAATTTTAATGGCTTTTCATACATCTCAGTAAGTTGTATGGAGATTCCGACGCATATGGTAGACACGAAACCCGAAAGTTTTTACAATACTCCATGTATTGTAAAAACTTGGTTTTTATGGGTTACTTTTTTTATTTGAGTATTTAGTAAACTGTTAAACTGTTAAAGTTGCCTTGTTCGGCATTAGAATTTATTATTTGTTTTATGAATGTATCGATCATGAAACTATTTCAATGGTGCAGTTATTCAATATTACTTAACAGAATTCTAGACTCCTGGACTTGTTTTTTCTTTTCTGTTTTTATTTAAAGTTTATTTTTTGCGCAGTTGGTTTTTTTGTTTTTTATTAGGTCCTTACATATGAAATTGACGTTTAGTATGGGAGGAACATAAAGCCGATTTTTTTTATTATAATATATTTATTTAATCAAAGTATGTACCATTGCTATCTATGCACTTTTGCCATCTCATAGGTAGTTCATCGATCCCTTTACTTAAAAAACCATTCGGACGGGAATCGATAAAATCTTTGAAGGCGGTTTGGACTGCCCCATCGGAGTTGAATTTTTTCCTTTGCAAGAAGTTATCCAAATTTCGAAAAAAATTGTAATCTATTGGGGCAAGGTCCGGAGAGTACGGTGGATGTCTTAGACATTCCAATTGAAGCTCCTCTAATTTGGTAGCCGTCTGTTGTGCAGTGTGTGGTCTAGCGTTATCATGAAGCAGCAGTGGCCTAGAACGATTAACCAGCCTCGGTTGTTTAGCAGCTCGCTTTTCCATCATGGTTTGCAGTTGCTGACAATAGACATCTGCCGTAATCGTCTGGCCAGATTTAAGAAACCTGTAGTGAACGACACCAGCACTAGTCCACCAAAGGCTAACAAGTAACTTTTTGGAGTCAATTTTCGCTTGGGGCATGGTTTGGCTGATTCGGCAGGGTTCAGCCATTGCGATGAGCGCTTCCGATTATCGTACAGGATCCACTTTTCATCACAAGTAATGATTCGATTTAAAATCCCTTCATTTTTGTGCCGGTTGAGTGCAACGCAGCAGTCAACGCGCGTTTATTGATTTGCTTCATTCAGTTCGTGAGGTACCCACCTTTCAAGCTTTTTCACCTTACCAATTTGCTTCAAGTGGATTAAAACAGTTTTATCACTAACACCGCAGCCTGCAGCTAACTCGGATGTGGTTTGCGATGGATCCGCTTCCACAATAGCCTTCAATTCTTCATTATCAACTTTGGTCTCCGGCCGTCCACGGGGCTTGTTCTGCAGGTCTAAATTTCCAGAACGAAAACGTTGGAACCAAAAACGCACTGTGTTTTCTTTTGCGGCACCGTCGCCATACACATCATTAATCCTTCGAGCCGTTTCTGCAGCCTGGTGCTACGGTGGAACTCGTACTCGTAAATAACGCGATATTTCAAGTTTTTCATTTTGTAAACTGAGTGACGCAAAGAAAAAAACAATTGAGGAAAAAACAAATGAATTATAATTTTCAAAACACAAATACATGAGTAAATAGCTGTATAAATTTGGATTTGGAATTCCTAACCAAAGAGAAGATATTTGAGATCAAATTTGCCAGTACGGCAAAACGTGAATTTCATATGTAAGGACCTAATATTTAAAGTAAATTTTTTACGCAGTCGGGTATGATGATTTATTTAATTGACTTTTTTTTCATTATTTTAACGCTTTGCGCGTTGATATATTTGCGACAAATTTTCATTGTTGTTTTGTATTCGCGCAATGTAG
This sequence comes from Agrypnia vestita, assembly GCA_016648135.1. Taxonomy (NCBI): domain Eukaryota; kingdom Metazoa; phylum Arthropoda; class Insecta; order Trichoptera; family Phryganeidae; genus Agrypnia; species Agrypnia vestita. The sequence goes on along the minus strand of JADDOH010006831.1, from coordinate 83,719 downwards.
CGAAATAGATCCCTAAATTGTTTTAATTTTTAAATTGTTTAAATTAAATCCTTGATACTGATCATTATTCACTTTTTTTACACAAAACGTCAATTTTAATCCAATAATAATAATAATCTCGCTGTCTGTTCGTAACATTCTAAATTTTAAAAAAATAAATATCGGTATAGATATCTACTTATTCTTCAGGACGCGGCTGGTAGCATAGACGAAATTACTCCCTCTCCCCCACTCCACCTTCTCCCCACGATATATATTCAATACAAATCTACACAGCTTGACGGATCTTATCCAAATTTTGCATACTTATTCTTTAGGACCCGACCAAACATGTAAATGTACATTTTTGAAGACTTACAGCTGTTATATGTTATAATTTGTACGAGTCATTAATTAATTAGAGTACTTAGGAAATGTATATATTCATTATTGATCCATGTCTGCTCAGTACTAATGAATCTTTAATTCCCCTCAAAAGAGATTTTTTTAACAGTCTGTTTAATGTGATGGTTAAACCGTTATTTTAAATGGTTATTTTCGGTACAGATATTTGGGATTTGTATCTGATTGTATCGATGATTGATAACAAAGATATAATTGAACAAAATTTTATTATTAATTAGAAAAGACATAGAGAAAAATCAAATTAACGAAAAATCTATCTATTTATATTATTATTATATATAAAACAAAAGACATCATTCATTTTGATATTTTGACATATATATGACGAAAGGTTTTTCCGAAACATGTAGGTGTAATTAATCAAACAATATACAAATAATACAATCAATATTTTTTAAAAATGTCAATCTACAATATTGTTGAACCAATTGAAAAAATAAAAAAATATTTAAACTGCTACTGGGATTCGAACCAATGGACCTCCATTCTATCCGGCGCGTTATCGAATAAGTTAACAAAAACCTTTCGACCTTATATGTAGTCTCTTTTAAATTGATTAACATTTTTAATATTTTTTCGTTAATTTGATTTTTCTGTACGTCTTTTCTAATTGATAAATAAAAATTTGTTTAATAATTCACAGAACTTTGTTCTGAAATTGCAACTACACAATAATAATGTGTTTTCTTTAATAATAAAGAATGCCGATGGTTGCACGTCGAATTGCAAAGAATCAGTTGCTAATCATCGACGCAATCAGATATAAATCTCAAATAACGGTTAGTGTGTCACCGGTTAAAATACCATCACTATTTATCTTGTCTTTAAAAAAATGTGTCCTGGCACGTGTACACCATAAGCGGAAACGACGTTTTGGGAGTAATATTAAATAGTAATACTTATGCTTGTTAAAAAGTTTTTTTATATATAATAAATTAATTAAAGAACAATAGGGGTCGAGTTTCGAGCTCCGGAATTTAAATGGCACCTTTTGAGGTGATTATGAATTCTCGTTAATTAATAATCAACCACTTTAAAGAGTTGATTAATGCATTTTTATTTTTATTTTCAAACATCGCATGTACGGCCCGATCGATGTAAAGATGTCGATTGCATTATATTAAACGCCACTCGTATGATATATCGGAGACAAGGTAAATATATTACCAATAATTATCATAACATGACCGAGGAAAAGTGAGGCATTCTTTTTGTTTTCGTTTCTTCAATTTCATCATAAATAATCGGCCGTATTCTGAAATAAGCAATATCACTATTTTTGCATCTGTAAAAGTTATGTATAACATTGTAACGTCGTCAATTGTGACGTTTTAAGTTTGACAGGTTTGAAATAAATGAATTCAATCAATCAGAAAGCTCTAAAACGTAAACAAACGTCAAGTTAATCACAATTATGAATAATGAGCTTTTTAATTGATTGAATTCACTATTTTTAAACCAGTCAAACTTAAAAACATTGCAATGTTATAAAATAACTGTCAAGATACAGAAATAGCTATATAGTTCAGAATACCGTCAAATGTCAAATTGAGTCCGAAGTCCTTTGCGATTCACGGTGTACTCACGGTCATCCATTTTGATTCTATGATAAATAATAATTCAAGTATTTACATCTCTAAAAATAATATTTCTGAATTTGTAAACCACACTATAGAAAACATTTTGTCGATGATGGAATTCGGGGAAAGTACGAACGATCGGAGTCCCTCATAATATGTCGAAGACAACAAAACTATAGAAACCCCTGGAACGTCCTAAAACACTTTGGAATTATCTACAACATTCGGGAGACGTCTGGAAGCGACGGAAACATTCTCGCAAACACTAGGAATGTATAGAACAATCCCGGAGGTTCGAAAAACCAACGTATTTCGTATAAAAAGGCGAAACCGGCGAAACGTTTGACCGACACGACTAGTCAGCGGTAAAATACCAGCAACTGCGGTACTACCAAAGCGAAGATTAATTAGAAGCGACAGATATCGAGCTAAATATCTACTTACGTGCGATAGTTGAACAGAATATTCTAGCAAGCGATAAAAAAGTGTTTCACAGATGAGTGATTAATTGAGAAGTAGTGTGAATTAAAGAATACTGTTTACATTAAATTCGTGTCCAGTGACTTAGTGAATTTGTTAAAATATTTCATAAATCGGTAATTAATTTCCAGTGTTATCAATTGCCTCCCACAACCACGTTCGTATAATATATAGTATAGATTGTCAACCATATAATGGAGTCATCCAATTCATAACATTTTTGTTAAATTTTACAGCTAGATGCTTGAAATATATCAACGAAATAAATAATTAACCTAATAACTTAACGACAAAACATAATATGTTTTGGCTTTTATATTTTTTTCTTGTATTTATCCTCCACAGCTTAACGTACATCATGTTTTTTTATCATCATCATTATCCACCAAGTTAGTACCAAATATTTTCGTATTTATATATTTTATATAACACAAGCGTTTATCTAAGTTTAAAGACAGATTAGAATACAGATATTCCGTGTAGGCATTCATTTGTATTTAAAAATGTATCTGCATTTTTTCTTTGCAACATTTTTTTTTTTTTTTTTTTTTAAAAATAGAGATGTGAACACGGAATACGTGTCACATCAATATTCTTACTATTTTCAAACTAAGCTAAGCGCTTGTGCTATGAAAATAGGACTAACTTGCTAGTCGGGAGTGAGGTTCGAACCCGCAACCTTTGGATCACGAGGCCAGTGTCCTAACCACAAGACCAACAAGCTACTCCTCTCTTTCTTTTCTTTTCTCTTTTTTTTCTCAAATTTAATTTCTCTTTTTTCCCCCAAAATATATTATGTGTACGTAAAACTCATTATCTATAAATATCAATAGTTAAGGAGATTTAGTTATGGAGATAGCGACAGTTTGCATTATTTTTCAATTTTTTACCTATATTTTGTAAAACATTTACCATGATAGTAATTTATAGCGAATGAATTTTTAATATTCGATTTAATTATAATATATATTTCATGACACTCCAACATTTTACAGAACATAGAACAAAAATATTGAAAAAAAAAACGCAAACTTTGATGTGGCTTATCTCTTTAACTGTTAACATTCACCCAAAGTTTAAAGAATATTTTTTATTCAAAATGGAATGAAGAAGACTTTCCGGAAGTTTTTGCCATTACCTATGAGACAAACTGTATGTACGTTTAGTTTTAATTCAAAATATTAAATTAAGACATTAAAATATTAAATTATTAAATATTAATTATATTTAGTTGCATATAAACATATTTTAATAGAACCTTAAATTTCAAAAGAGATTTTTAAATATACACAAATATAAGCATAACTTATTTATCTTTATACCTTATTATAAGTACTGTTGACAGGTCTTTATATTATATTATATTCATATTTATATTAATTAATAAAATGTATTTTGAATTATATGTACCTAAAAAAATCAGGTACCTAAGATAAATCAAAAAACTATCTTCAGATCGTTTTTCGGCGAGTCTAAACAACCTATAAGTTGATAAAATAAAAAATGGCGCCTACGGATAAAATGACAGCCCGCCAACACTTACGAGATCATAACAAAATTGCAAGCCACATCTAAGCAATTACAAGGTGTGTAAAATTTATTTTTAACCATTAAAATGTACACAAATGTTATATTTATAACACGTAACTTTAACATTATTCGTTGAGCTTGATGTTTGTTTTAGACTGTTCATGTTGAGCTAAAAATAAATCACAAGAACGAACCATTATTTTTAATTAGTGTCTATGGATTGATTATTTGCATTTCTTTTTATTATCTATGAAGATTGCGAAATGAATTGCAATCAATTGGGCGCTGTTTTTGCAAAAGTTTATTTGTGAATACGTAATAAAGTTTCAATTGACAGGATTATTGAGTAGATTAATGTGGGAAGAATGTTAACTGGTGACAGTGGAATATTAATAGAATTTCAAGATGCAGATGATGTCAATTAATGGCTCTCATTAGAGGAGCACATGTCAAACGATAAGTCAACTGGCATCTGTCTGTTCCAAGATCAATACTGTGAGAAGACCTCACGCGCTGCATCAACTTGTGCCAATTTAATGTCAAGTAAGTGATAAATAATATTCCTTCATATATTGGATTTTCAAACCGATGACGCCCGCGAAAGTTCGAGTATGTTGTGTGAAAATGGGAATAATCCAAGACTATGGTCCCATTGTTCATACAATGAAAAAAAGTATTTCTCTATATAATTTAATGTCCTGTTAATTTATTCTAACTAAAATAATCGTAATCTAAATTAAACAAACCAAACCTAATAACCTAACCTAACCAAACCTAATAACCTAACCTAACCTCATATATTGCCTGTGAAATGTCAAAATATGCAGTGCATTTTTCGAAACTTTAAAGTATATTATCTTATTTAATACTTACTTTTTAAATGTAAATTATCTTTCATTTTATTATTAGCACATTCAATAATATAGTGAAATAATCATTTTCGTTGTATATGCAATGGGACCATTATCTTGGATTTAGCCTGAAAATGAAAAGAAAAGTATTTTTATTTAGTTTTAGTTGTACGTAAAAATACATTCGTATTTTGGAAAAGATCCGTATATCGTATATTGAAAAATAATCCAAAAATATGGGTATTATAACGGAAAAGTTAGGAATATTTAGGAAACACCGATTTTATTCACCGATTGATATGATATAGTATATTGATAAAACTATATATAATTGAGTTAATGGAAAATAATAACATATATTTTATTTGAAAAATGGATCGGAAAGCAAGCTTCGCACACGAGTAGGGTTATTTTGAAATAAGTCTAAATTATACTTTTCTGTGAGCGCATTAAATTTGATGCAAGTTCACCACGAATATGAGTTTTGCCTGTAGTTTGTAGAAACAAGGCGAGTAAAAAAAGAGGGTTGATTCTTATAACTTCAAGAGCTTAGATAATAATTCAGGACAATCTATTGACCCTGAGAATATTTTTAGCAAAAAATGATGCTGTATAGCAACGTTTTTGAGAATTTTTTTACATGTCATGTTTTTTGCACAATTCAAGATATTGCTCTCGTGAAGTTTAATTTCAGCCGATACGACATGTATTTGATAATTTTTGTTAAAAATACATGAACAACATTGTAGATATTTCATTTCTAAATAAGTGGGTACCTACATGTTTTTCTTTTCTGTCTCTAATAAATGTGCATCGGGGAATGTGGCATCTTAGTCACGGAGGAGGAGCTCTACGGGAATGGACATGACGAGACCATTTTTTTTCCTAATAACAGTTCAATATACCTTGTAAAAAATCACTTAATTTCTACCTAAATTTCGGACTCCCTCGAGTAATTACACGGGAGAGCATTTATACGTCTTGTCTATTTTTGAGTGTTGCGGTAACAATCACCAAAATAGCGATATCGTCATTTTCGGAAAGGGCCTCTATCCTGTCTGTCTCTATTCGACGACAGATGTCGCACAAAAATGGGCATATCGAGCGCACTCCGTGACGGCTCGCCGCGAGAGGCCGCGCCGTCCGCCGATGCTAATTCCCGGGGTCGCAGCCCGCAGACGCGGCACTACTCCGCATTGTTGGATTATTACACTAATCACCGCGGATCGGCCGGCGTCCCGGCCCTGTTAATGCGGGATTGCTTCCGGTTTCCACAAATTACGGTCGGCCGCTAACCACCGGCTGCCCGCGGCCGGCCAGCCGCCCACACACGGCGCTCGCGGCCTTTTATTTCGCGTCTGTGCTCGCCTTTCTACCGGCTAATCGGTGATTCGACCCAAATATGACCAAGATCGAACACTCGGCGTAAACTAAACATTACAGACAGACAACAATTAATTTTTTTTTGTCTGTCTGCCTGTCTTCGTAACTTTGTGTAACTCTTTATGGTAAATTAAAAAAAATATTTTTTTTTACAAAATTTTCTAAAAACTTTTTTTGCGAAAAAATTATTAAAAAAAAAAAATTTTACAATTTTTTTCTGATTTTTTTTAAAAATAAATTAATAATTACTTATTCTTCTTGAAATATAGCAAATTTATTTTGTGTTGACATAATTATAAGTTATATAAATTAACTTTGTAAAAACCACTTATTTATCGAAAAAATTCAACATCTTTCGAAGCCGATGGCTTCTTCGTCGGGATAACAAAAATAATATTTACCTAAAAATCGAAGTATAGATCAAAATATTAAAAAGTTATATATGGAAAATGATAATATAAAGTAATATATATTAACTAGGTACTTTATATTATCATTTTCCATAAATAACTTTTTAATATTTTGATCTATACCTACTTCGATTTTTAAATATTATTTTTTTATCCTGACGAAGAAGCCATTGGATTCGAAAGATATTGAATTTTTTCAATAAATAAGTGGTTTTTACAAAGTTAATTTATATAAATTATAATTACTTATTCCTTAGGAATCGACAGGTAAAAGTACCGTCATTTATGACAGCTAGTTTAGAATGAAACGTGTATTCATTACTCCTCGGCGGCCCTCGTAGCCCAGTGGGTATGGCGTTGGCTTCTCACACCGAGGGTTCCGGGTTCGATTCTCGGTGAGTTCACGGTTAATCTATGTGAATTACTCAAGTGTGGTTGTTTTGTGATGCGTTTCGCTTCTGTAATTGGGCCTCTTGGCCTGTTGAAGCGTAAATAAAAAAATAACTACCTGTAACCTTTTAAAAATGACGGAACATCTTTGCTAAATCCTACGGCATGTTTTTGGCGCTCCACGGAGACACGGCCGTAGCCACATGCGTTGATCGAACGGTTAAGGTTTGGTGGCCCGGGGTTCAAAGTGAATAGAACGAAATTACGGACGTTACACGCAGTTACGGGGACAGATAGACGGACAGACAACTTATTATGATTGATTGATGCTGGGTACAGACATTAGCGCTTAGCGTACCGGCAGTAAAAAACGCGCACATTATTTAATATTGTCATCTGTATTCTCTTCATATACCTATATCTTCGCCATATATCTGGTTGTGTGTTCCGAGAAACACACTCAATACATAATATTAAAAAAACTATAATACTATTGAAAACAATGATATTAATGTCTTGCTACGCTTACCTTGCTACTCGTTTTTTTATAATCTTTATTACTTTTACACTATTTGACTACTGTTTTTCTGGCTTAAACTTACTCTTTCCATATTTTTTATATATAAATATATACCAAGACACAATTATTAAGATGTCTATTTACTCATTTCTATATTCTGTTGCTTACTTCTGTACTATTGCTTTTAAAATACTATTTTTTCTTGCACTCTTATTCTACTGCTTACATTCTTATTTTAATGTATACCTAATATATAATATATGGTGTATTGTGTGCTATGTTACGTGAAAAACATTGTAGTAAACATTGTTAAAATAACTTTGCCTGTCTCGATACAGATTTTTTTCTAGTGAGACAGGCTTAGTCCAACAAAAATCTGTACAATTTTTAATATATAAATAAATAAATAAAAATAATATATAGGTACTCCTCAGCTATACACCAGCCCTCGACTTTTATAGGGGAGAGAGAAATTAACATTTTGACAATCTATATGTTAATTTACTTACCCTTTAAATTATATATATTACTATAAACAAAAACAAATAAAATACAAAGAAATCCCCCTCAGATATAATACCTGTGCCAGCGGTATTAACGATCTTCGGAGCTTCTGAAACGCGATTTTCGGTTACGGCGTCAAGTTCCTTAAACGATCTGTCGGTAGGTCTGGGTAATTTGACAGATAGCGGGGTTTCGCGTGAGCTCGTTTTTCTGTCTTTTAATTGGTCGTTACAAAATGTCCTCATTCAGTCGGTAGCTGATTCGTAGTTGATGTCGTCATCAATAACCAATGGATGGGGTTAATGGTGTCGACATCCCTGGCTTAGCCGAGAGACAAAAGGGGTGTCGACAGAATGAAACATGTCAGATTTCCACGGTCCCTATTATTGTTATTACGTTGCTTTAGACAAATAAAGGGAGTGATTCTTTTAGACCTAAAGAAGTATTATTTGATATCATTGAAAGATTTGGCAGATACTTCGTGGTGCAACATTATAATTTAAAATATGTTTTACTTTACTTTGTAATACACACACACAATATGAGCTATTAAATTACAACTATAGTTTTGAGAGGAGCAGTCCCTCTCATTATCAGGTATAGATAATAACTAACTTAAATACAAAATTTATCAATCTAATTGGGTAGGTCAGGGGGTCAGGGGGGCGCGCGGCAGGGAAGGGTATTATTTCCGCCGAACAGCTCTAGGAGTGGTGAACTGGACTGAAATGTGATATTATTTATTAATGTGTTTCCAGAATTTAAATTTTTTAGGATTTCAACGGTTTCCAAACTATTCATTATCCATCGTCTATGAGGAACCGAGTGGAGTAATTTTAATTTGTGACTATCGAAAGAATGATTGGTGTTAATTATATGATTGGCAAATTCGGAGAAATTGTTATTTTTTAAGCAGCGGCGATGTTCTTTTATGCGTGTATTTAAGTTTCTAGTGGTTTGGCCCATATACTTTTTGTCAGTTTGTAATAACTTGCGGAGATTGTGTGTGTGTATTACAAAGTAAAGTAAAACATATTTTAAATTTAAAGTATTATTTGAATCATTCCTTGGCCAGGATATAACACTATCTCTCTACCTATTTGTATCAGAAAATTGTTACAATTTTAAATTTAGGCGAAATCTATGTGTAAAGTAGGTCTTGTTTCAGTTTTATTTGTTGATTTTTCCTGACGATGCTACTAAAATAAACGGACCAAGAAATAAATTTTAATAAATATATATTAATAACAAGAATACACTTTGTATTAATCACTAATTTGTTGATCTTCAAGTTTGTGTTTACTGGGGTATTATGCCGTGTTATCAGCCCTGATGATGGGCCCTGCAATGGGATCCGAAACGTCGGTCCGAAGGGTCGTAACAACACGGCATAACACCCCTGTAAACACAAACTTGAAGAGTCTGAGTGGCCATGAAAACCTAAGAATATTCTTAATGGTCCCTTCTTCAGGATACAATAAATACTAAAAATTAAAAATCGAATTATAGACACTAATAAAATAAATATATGGGAGATGAATAACTAATTTGTATGTAAATAATTTTACCATAATAATATAAATAATTAATGTTTTCCTAAATTGATAAATCTAATAAAATAATTTTTTGGTAATTTTTTTATATATTAATCAAATCTAATTGACATAAAATATTAATAATCGTCCAAAAGAAACGGAGCTATGAATTAAAATACGAAATAAAGATGGAAGTAACCGACTCCATATTTCTGTTTACTTTTCGTTATTTTACATTACCCTTTCTTGGTTCTATTTAATGGTATAAAATGCCGATCACGAACGAGATCGACGAGTAATTGTCTGAAATTGGTATTTATAAATTTTCTTACGGCAATTTATCGATTTAGGAAATCTCTGAACGAATGATGAGTTATCCCAAAATTACATTATTATATAACCTTAATTAATATTCATTAAAATACTTTCTAATCGTACCTAGAAGATAAAAGGATGATTGCGATTACAGATAATTTTTTACAGAATTCATTCAGGAAACGAGACTCATTCTTAATCGAGATACGTAATAGATGTCTCATAAAGACGAATGTATTCATATGGATAAGTAGATATGGAAGTCTTTTAGGCATTGACAGGGCTTACGACTTGCCATATGCTTATGCAATGTAACGTTCTTTGATTCCGCCATATTTACTTTCCCATACAAATAGCTTGGACTCTGTGAGACATTTATAATATATCTTGATTAATGACGATCCCTCTGGGGACAAAAATCCAGTAGCTAATTACGTTCTTAAATTTTTTTAAACATACTCAATAAATATTGTAGGCCTCATTCACATCATTAGGTATTTAAGGAATACGACCGCATGTATGCAATTAGCTAATTCTATAATCGTTTGCCATGTTGTCATTTGTTAGGATATTCATTATATTTTATCGATTTATTCACGGCTTAGTGGACTTTTACATTAAATTTTCATATACAATTTTTTTACAATTTTATATACAAATTTACAATACTATTTTATATCAAAATTTTACACTAAATATTTACACATATAAAGGCATATACACATGCACACAAGCGCTTGCAATCAGTACGCTGAAGCATGAATTTTACAATAATATATTATATTTGAAAAAAAAGCGTAAATAAATAGTTATCTCATTTATTATTATAATGATTTTTTAAAATATTAATACAATAATGAAAATTGTACCAGAAATGTTAAGATATGCATTACTTTTTTATTTTGTAATTAAATATAGACTATTTTAAAGTTCTGATTGCACGCCCCTGCACACACATATAAAAGAACACAATTGTAAACATAAGAAAAATAAAATTAAGAAAAGAAAAACAATGCGAAAAACATAAAAATGCCCTATAATCGCTAGTATATCATGGTCGATGTACCTTTTTAATATTTAAGCTTTGCACGATGGAGTATATCAACCAGAATGAATGAACATTTTTCATAATATAAATCTTTCATAGGGTGAGGAAATGAAAATGCACATCTAAAACTATACAAATACATGCCACATTATGCTGTATCACTTCATATGGGAAGCTTGTAAGTAAAGGTGGAAAGGTGCTGAATTATTTTGAGATCTCAACAATCTTTGGCGATGGAACTCACCCAATAATTCCCGATAATAGCAAGAAATAATCTATCAAACTGTAAATTTATTTAGAAAATAAATAATAAATATTTTAAATCAGTGTATAAAATAAATCATTTTAAAGTATATTATTTTGCTGTCAAAATCAATCTGGTATCGTTGTATTTAATTATTTAGAAGGTTGTTGATTGTAAAGTTTGAGGAATTGTTTATATTATAGGAAAATATTAATTATTTCATATAATTGCATAGTTACACAGAGGCTACATGTACAAGTATTAAATGTTATTGTCATAAAACTACTCCGTCTGACGGATGACGCGCTTACAATTGGAGTGGTTTTATTTTTGTATTGTTATAGTTTTGGGCGTATCCGCATCCATAGTGCGCTATTCAGGAACAAAACAACATCTACACATCCACTCAGAAATCTCTCCAAATTGTTTATGGCTTCGAATATTGTCTATGATTTCAATTCGGGTGCTCGTCTATGTCGGCTTGGGAAAATCTACAACAACGAGGAGCGAAATCGCCGACTGCGAAAAGTTTATTCGTCAAATTGGCTGCAACGATTGTGCTGTCATGTGTTGTGTTTCTTTTTATGTGGTGGGCGTATTTTCCTGGCAGCTTTTCTTGACTGTGATTTCATCCGCGTTTTAACCTTCGGCATACTGTGATAGAAAATACGTGTACGCAGCCATGATGTCGACTCTTGTAAACTTAAAGAAATTCAGATTTTTTAGCATTTAGCATTCAATGACTAAATGGCTTGTCGTATACTCCTTATTGTGAAATATTGATAAATTTGGTCATGGCATTCAGGGACATATACTTTATCAGACGATTTAATTCACTATTAGCTGAATATTAATGAAAACGAACCGATTTCTGGATAGACAAAAAGGAAAACAGTTAAAATGCATCCAAACGAATCCTCGCAAACGGTGGTTTTCTATTAGCAAAGTTTCCAAAGTAACAAGCTATAATATGCTAAAGTTGGAACATTTGATATACATATACATATATCGAAAAGGTAAAGATAAAGATTTATAAAATGAAAAATAAATTATTAAAACAGACATCACCTTGTATCAAAATAGCGATAAACACTCACGCTACACAAGAGCTAAAGATAATTATGAAGTGATATACCGAGAACACGTACAGAACAGCATGGTTTCCGGTACATACACAGTTGATGAATTCTATAAAGGACTTTTTAGTGGAATAAAGGAAATAAATAATGTAAGAATTTTCAATACACTACTGAAAAAACTTGTGTTGGGAAGGAGATAGTTCATACACCGTAAGTTCATAAACCGATATGGATATCTATAATTAAAAGTTGTTGAAAGTGTTAATAGTTCTTTTATGTTATTTATTTTATTTAAAACGAGACAAAAATTATCGTTGATTTCGTCGACTACCTTGCAGTGAAATAGTAAGGAGAAGGAACAATCTCTTAGTGGTGAGTTCGGCTATCATCTGCGTTCCTTTATTTTCTCCATAAAATACAGTCCACATTGGCTACCCCTTCACATCCTCATCCCGTCATCCTTTCCCTATTTCCGTGATTCTCATTCCTAGACTTCTTGCGATCTCTATTAGAACATCGACTGAACATTACAGGTTCAATGATCTCGGTACACGGAGGGTTAAACGTCACATTGTCGCTATTCCTTCGTGCATCCGTTCTGTCCGTTTTCGAACGCTGCCGCTCTATTCAGGGGCTCTATTGAATTTGGAACACTGTCAGGCCATGTCGCATCTTCTGACGGCCCTTCGCTTCGTTCGCTTCGTGACGGGGACCAATCAAACAATGGCAATTTCCTCGTCCAATTATTGCCGCCGAAGCGGAGGGCTGCTCTGCGGTACTGCGGACGTCGGATTCGCGTGTCGTGTGACAAGCGACAACAATACGGGACATGCCGAAAAAATTACGTTACTTTTACCAATACTCTCCGTGCATCGCGCGCAGGCAAATTTGAAAGGAGACTGATACGCCGCACCCGAAGCGAAGAGTCAGTTTCCTTTGAATGTAGAGTTTTAGAAAAATTACACCGACAATTGGGCGGCAATTTAGAAATCAAAATAGTCACCAAAAATTAAGCCAAACATTAGCTCAAACGTAATTCTCTACGCCGACGCTACCGATTGGCATAGATAATGATAACAATTTCCGTCACCAACTCTAACAGATGGCGTAAATAATGAAGAGGTATAAAAAGCAAAAAAAAACCATAATTCTCCACGTAACCATGTCCGTCACTAACGCTATTAGAGGGCGCAAATAATGTTGGAGTGAAGGTAAAATAAATCAAAATTTTCTATACCGCCACTAACGTTAGCAAAACGCTACGCTACGCTGGATGGCGCTGTTCTCGCAGCTTTAACTAGCGGCCGAAAAACGTAGTAAAAGTACGTCATTTTTATTGTTATGTTATACAGTTATGAACGGCTTATTGTTATGTTATACAGTTATGAACGGCTAGTCAAAAACATTATAACTTTATCAAGGTGGGCAAGTGATGCATTACGATGTCGAAAAATTGAATATAAGCTATTTTAGATAGCACGCGCACCAACTTCACGAGATTCACAGTTTAGACTCGTGGTCACATACTTTAATCCAAGTCGATACAATCGGCCCATAGGCATAATAAAGGTGATGTTTTTGGCCAAAAATTCTGCTACCTCGTTTTTGTCTCATGAATACCATACTTACTTTTGAGCAGTGACAACGGAATTCTCTGCAAAATAAATGTGCTTGATAAATCAAAGATTTAATATTTTATTCTGAGTGACCATCATGTCTGTGAAGCTAACATTTTGTCATGGGATTGTCTACGGGAGGCAAATAAAATACTAAAAATCAATTATCGATCTATTATTTCACTAAAATAAGTGGACTTGAATTTAATTGGAGCACCGTTCTTCAATCACATTAAATTACGTATTAGTCAGTTGAAAAATCTTCCAATCGTATCTAGAAATTCTAGTTCACAAGTATATATCGCTCTGATTACTATTAGTGATGGTATTTTAACCGGTGGTACACTAACGGTTATTTGAGATTTTTATCTGATTGCGTTGATGATTGGAAACTATTTTTTTGCATTTCAACGGGCAACCATCGGTACTAGACGGCAATCATATCTTAGTTATCAATCATCGATATAATCATATACAAATCCCTAATAACTGTACTGAAAGTAACCGGTTAAAATAACCGTTTAACCATCGCTAATTACTAAGGAAAACTTCTCACACGTCGGTAGGTACTTTATCGCTTGTTGAAATCCGAACTGAAATCGTTTGTTAAATTATTGTCGTTTGGTCACACTGAAACACCGTTTTATCTGTGTATTCGCGCTAGCTTCTATGATTCGAATTTTGTCATAACAACGCAAAATTTTCGTAGGTTAAGTGCAAAATATGTGAAAAGTAAGTTTGATGTATGATCATGTTATGTTGTTTCATGTTTATTTTTTTTCCAACTTCTTTACTTTGTGCCAGATGTGAAAATGTGTTTCTATTTATGATTATTTATATTGATTTATGTTGATATATTTTTGGAATATTTATGTTTAAGTGCTATGTTAATTTATGTTTTAATTACTAGATGTAAAAATGTGTTCTTACTCCCTTAATATTAACTCATAATCAAAGTTCTTACTCCCTTAATATTAACTCATAATCAAAGAAACAGACAGACGTGGCGTCTGTCTGTTTCTTTGACGCAAAAACTTTGGATCGATTTTTAACCCTTTTCCCGTAATCCAATCGAGCTGAAACTTTGCAAGCAGACTCGTGGCGACAATCAAAAAGATCTATCAAATTTTCGTTAAAAAAAATTATAGTATAATTTTGGATTTTTCAAATTTTTAATTGTTTTTCATACAACTGAGTAAGTTGTATGAAAAGATTCCGACGCATCTGGTAGCCACGAAACCTTATAAAATAATATTTTTGGATTTTTCGAATTTTTTTATCCCTTTCGTGGCGTTGTCCGACTCGAGCCCAACGCATAGGTTAAGCGCCAAACCTGTTTCCACTAGTAAATGAGAAAGGGAGTGTAATAAAAACTTGGTTTTTATGGGTTGCTTTTTTTTACAACTAAATACAAACATACAAACAAACAAACAAAAAATTCCTTTCGCACAACACCGACAGGAATTTATAATTTGATATTCCAGGATAATCTAATCAATTCCACATTCATGAAGATTGTTCAAAAGACTTCGATTACGTGCATTTACTACCATTTTAGATTTTCATGACGATATTTTGATGATTTATTAAATTGATATTATTATAAAGAATACACGACTCAATGTTGCCGGTGAAAATATGGTATGCGCCCCGCCGCCTCCTTAGTATGCGGCCCGTACTACAAATCGATTCATTTAACTTCTTTAATGATCAAATTAAGTTGCCTTATATCTAATTCAATGGACGTCACCGTCTAATGACCGTTATCCAAATTCCCGGCGTATGTAATAATTAAGTCACATTGTGTAGCTTTCACGAACACGACCGACGGGAAGGTATATGCGCATTCACGGTATTAAGCTGTGTTCATAAATGCACGAAATAAAATGAAAAATAACAAAATCGCGAAATTTAAACTGAGTTCTGGTGCAACTCTGAAGTGTGAAAGTGAACCCTGAAATCGGCTAAAAAAGAACGAAAGTGGATTGAATGCGGTAAAAATGCGGTCACTTAGATGTACATGTAAAACATCGTACGATTGAGTGGAGAATGAACGAATTAGAAGTGAGTGTATGCTGTATCATTTAAAATAGAATTAAAAAATAATCGCCGAGATGGTTTAGCATGTGGAATAGATCGAGGAATGTTGTTAAGAAAATTTATGAGGCGAGTGTTGAAGACAGCGGAAACAGAGGGTGTCTGCTGAAGACCTGGTACGACCATACGAATCGAATATTGGAAGATGGCTCTTTTAGAAGCTTCAACAACCCGAGAAAGTGCTCTCTGCCTGCTTCTTTGGGAAACTGGCCAAACCACTCTCTCAAACCACTGTCTCAAGTTTTCCATGATGTTTTTCTTTTTCCAGGTTTCTGACTTCCAACAATCTTTCCTGTTACGAGTTCTTGCATCTCATTATGAGGTACAAGATCTCGTCATTCTCTGGATGTCTCATCCCACGTCAGAGATATTGAAGCTTTCTGATTTTTTTCATCCTGTTGCCTTAGTAGGGTCGGGGGCCAAAGACTCAACAAGGTCATATTCTCCTGCCTTATGCTACTTCCGTACGAGTTAACTAGTCCAGACCCATTCTGTTTTCATACCAATTTTTTGTTTGTTTCTCCCAGCTTATTCTGTGGTGATCCACCATCGTCTTCCTTAGAGGGTTCCAAGATGATATTTCTTGGTATTCGTTCCTCTGACATTCTTAGCACAAGTCCAAGGCACTTCATTTGTGATTTTTCTATATGCAGGAGTAGGGGCTCCATGCCGAGTATGTGCCATATGTCGGCACATGTCACTCTGTCCATAATGTAACTGTTGCTACTCCCCTTAGAAAACTAATGTCGGTAGCCTGGATCCTTGCTTTCACTCTCTCCGTTTGGATCAAAATTTTTCGGATTTTAATTGTTTTACTTACTTCTTTTTCTTTATTTAGCCGAACCATAACATCTTCATTCGTAACTCTGTCCATCCAGCTTATTTTGAGTATTCATCTGTTGATCCACATCTCGAATGCAATCAATTCTTCCTTTGATGAAATGGTTAGATAGATAAGATATTCTCGTAGTATTTTTATTTATGGTTCTCAGGTATGGAACCCAGGCTACACAGTACACAAGAATAGAAGCGTCCAATACAGATTCTTATGGTACATACCTTAATTTTCTTAAGGCTCTTTTCGATCTCATGTTAGTAATGAAGACGCTGAAAAGTTCTTTAACATACAAACATTAACTTGAGTAGAAATATAGCGGTCTCCGTAATGTTATTTTAAATCGTACGGAACTTATTCGATACTCCTGATCTTCTTCAATGTCTATCATTTCATATCCCAAATCGAAACAGCAGTCATCTACCTTTCATTTCTCTCAAAACTCATTCATATACAGATCCACAAATACATTTAAATTAAATTACCACCACAATCGTACCCAAACTAGTTCACCCTATTTATGTTCCCATATACTCCCATACTTAGCTCTTTTTTCGTAATTCTAAGTCCCGCTACGCCTTTCCCACCCTTTGTCAACGGATTTTGAAACCATTAATTATCTCATACTCTGTTAATATCATCAACAATCATCAGTGGACAGTTCATAAGTGGAATAATTTACTATTTTTTATTTTATGTATGTCAAAAATAGCCAGCAGTTGTTTTCAAGGAATGCCGGTTGCCACATAGCGCCGTGCGAACGCGGCTTTATGCTTCCAATTATTTCATATTCCCCGTGTTCGCGTTCCTGCGAAGCGTCGCGCCGCGCGTTTGTCGCTAATTTGTCCGCCATGTTTGATTCATCAATGATTCCGCTCAATATTCAAACGACGCGGCCGGAAACGGTCGCTGATTGCCGGTGCCGGGCGGCCATCTTCCCGGGCTGCCCGCCTCTCGTGGCCGCGATGGGCGCTTTTTACGCTTCTGCCGCTCGAATGGCCGATTGTGCGGCTTATTCGATGATTGGCGGCCAATTGGACGCCGCGCGTTGTCTAGGCTCATCTTTGAAAGCGCATTGTTGCGCGGGCGGATGGGCTGCACGGCGGATGCTGTGTGACAGGAGATCGGGGCCGGATTTAGAGGATCGGTGCCCCGGGCACGACCCAGAGGCGTGCAGCGCGTACAAGAAAAAAGCTGTTCATTATTAAGATTCTTGGAAACAAATATTAATTAAGATAAATAATTATAGAAGTCACATAGAGACGAAGCTTATATGGGAAACGTGTATGAAAGTCTTTACAGGGTGGCTCAGAGCTTACAATCTGTATGAGCTGACTTAAGTGATCACTTTACGCAATGTAACTTTCACCTGTTTCGCCATTAGTACATCCACACATTATCAAATTTTTCGGGATTCTTTATTTGTATGGGAAACGTTTATCGAAGTCTTTGTAGGGTGGCTCAGAGCTTACGATCTGTATGAGTTGGCTTAAGTGATCACTTTATACACTGTAACTTTCATCAAGTCCATCGTGAGAACGTCCACATATTATCAAATTTTTAAACGTTAAGTAAATTAGTTTCTTTCATATATTTGAATGGACATTGCTAGAGACATCTATACATCTATAGTACTTCCCATGACATGGTTGTAGATATCGTAGCTGGTAATGAATGATACCTCTATATTTTTAAATGAAATTAAATTTCTGTTACCTAATATTTCCATACACGTTTCCCATATAAATAGCTTCGTCTCTGTGAAACTTCCATATTAATTAATAATTATCTCTCTGTGAACAAAATCAAGTAATTGTGTCCAGAACATACTCATAAAAATATTGTTACTATGTTGTTACTTGTTACTTCTGTATACAAATTGATATTAATGCTTCTCCTATTTCACTTATTTACGCGCATCAAATTTGTTTTTTGAATTTCTAAGAAAATCTTACTGAAATGAATATTTTCTTGCCGAAGTCGTATTATATTCGCATTATCTTTACGTCTGCCTCAGTTTTATGTAGTTGGTAAGCAAATTTTTTGTAGATTCTATAGCATGTTTCTTCGAAAGGTCTAATTTTTGGTGAGAACTGTGTGCTCTCATCTCAGCTGAGATCTCGTCTTCTTCCCCTTGTCCTAATCGGGTCGGGGACTCATTCCATCGAAAAGGCGCTTCCATTCGTCCCTGTCTTGTGCTGATTGTGCGGCCTCCGTTCATTGTAGTCCCATTCCTTCCTCACACGGTTTCTGGAGTTGCCTCTTCTTCTTCTTCTTCTTTCTTGGCTTTTCACCCGTATGGGGCGTTCTTGCCACAAAACAAGTGTGTTTCTTCGTTGGCAATGGGTGTGATGGTTGCGTTTTTTTTCTCTGTTATTTTAGAAATTTAAATTGGAAACGATTCGTTTTAGGATAAACATTATTCTGTGTATTAGTGATTTAATTGTATTAGTAATGGGAAAGGATATGGGGGTACATAATTTTAGTTTATTTAATTTTTAAAGATTTATACCGTTAGCTTTTAGGAATCTTGTTAGTAATTTTAAAGTGATTTGATCATTGGAAGATAAGAGGTTTGGGATGTTGATGGGAAATGGAATATTGTAATAAGAAAGATCTTGAATAAAATTTGAGTAATGGTCATTGATGGGGCATCCAAAAATGATGTGATCTAAATGTTCTTCGTCCATCCGGCATTCACACGTAGAAGAGTCCCGAATGCTGATTTTAAAAAGATGGCTATTCATGCAACCCAACTGTGTCTGGGGCGGCCCACTGGAGTTCACCCTCAGGAATCGCACTCATTATTTTCCTAGGAATTCAGTCATCAGACATTTTTAATGCCACAAGCCACCTCAGTTGCGATTTTTCTATGAAGAATAGCAGTGGTTCAATGTTTAGATCGTCTCGGATCGTCGAGTTTCTTATTCGATCCCATTTGGTTCCGGCTAATCTGGTGACATTCCGTGTACCGATCCTCAGCTTCGACGCTTTAAGTTTGGTCATGGTGCCTTTCTCCGTGCTTTGAAAGTTTGTGGCAAGCGAGCTGTTGTTCTTTGGAATTATATTGCTCGACGACCCGGTAAATTTCAACGCAATACTGCCGTCCATTGCCGAATTATTACATTATAATATTATTGTATATACAGGCCTTGCCCATTCTCATTTTCAAATTTTTGTTTTTTGTCGATTGTATCCGCACAAAGTGCCTTTAAAGATTATTTTACACTTTTATACAAGAATATTTGTTTTATAGTTGCGGTATTTCGGCTTCGAGGTATTAATGTGCCCAGACCATAATTCGTCCCTGCATTATTATACACATACGTATTGTATAACGTAGGTAAGCTATGTCAGTCTGTTGATTTTATTGTCTAGAAAACCATTGCTAGGACTGAACCACGTAAATATTTTGTTTTATTTGTTTATTCCCGACAGGGATATACAAATTAAGGCAAAGTAACCATGTTAAACACAAATAAATAATTTAAATATACTTTTGTAAAGTTATCTTCTTTTGGCGTATTAAGGGTAAAATTCTTATTGTATCGGAAGTTGAAATTCTTATTGTAACGGGAATGCGCGTAGCGGAAATGCGAGACCACGAAAAGTGCGCGCATCCATTAAACTGTCAAAAATTGATTCACTTGAGATTAGTGTTCCAATAAATAATGTTTTATCGACCATCTTGAATCGAGTACCAATCTCAAAGATGCTCAGTTCAAAATCTGACGAATGATTGGTTGTTGAATTGAAAATTAGCATTGTTTATTGGATTACGATGTTTTTTGCAAAAACGTCGTAATTGTCAGATATTCGTTATTAAAATAAAAAACACATCATTCATTCCACATTCAATGCGGCTGAAAGTTGTATAGTTTCGAAACTTTTGAAAACGGAACTGAAAATCGATAAAACATGAATGTGGGTAGGCACCTGAACACGTGGCGTCTGCTTGCTTGCTTGCCGGCTTGTCGTCAAAAAAAACTTTGGATCGATTTTTGACCCTTTTCCCGTGATCCAATCGAGCTGAAACTTGGCAAGTAGACTCGTGGCGATGATTAAGATCTGTCAAATTTTCGTTAAAAAAAATTAATAATTATAGTATAATTTCGGATTTTTAGAAATTTTATTGGTTTTTTCAAATTGGAATCATTAGAAAAGTTGATCAGCAACGGCGGCCCGATAACGTCGCGGAATATTTTCTAAATTTGAATTACTCCGTCGGTATACATAATAGGTACTCCACTACGAATGTCGAAAATCTAAATTGACTGACAAATGTTTTTAGAATTTAATCATTAAAGCATGAATCGTCTTATCAAAGCTCAAAACATCTGACATTTTAGAAATATATTAAATTACTGTAAGTTTAGTGTTATGTTAAATGTTTTAATTCGTCTTTGATTGTTGTTATATTTTACAAAGAAAGGGAGTATAATAAAAACTTGGTTTTTATGGGTTAGTTTTTTTGATTCGTTACATCATGTGTGTTTGAAACGTCGATTCGAAGACATTTATCTCTTATAAGCTATCACAGACCAATAATTACATTTGTGTACCACTTCAAAAACGAACATTATAATTTGTCCGCTTAAAAGTATTATCAATTATATTTATCATTATTGTATTCATATTTTATACATTTTTAACTAATATGTAAATGTCAATTATCACAATCACGCCAAAGAAGTATAACTTCTACCGCACGTACATGAGTACACGAACTGGAGCATGAGCCGGAGTAACTGGTGTAAAGATGGTTGTTTTCTAAAATGGTAACTCCAAATCCGTCAATACCAATAATAATAATTACATTGTCTGTCTGCCCGTAACTTCGTGTAACGTTCGTAACTTCTTTTATAAAACCTTTTATTTCGTTTTTTATTTTATTCCTTTTCTTCTTTTTTCTTTCTTTTTTTATCTTCGTAAATAAAATGTGGCTAACAGTGAAGCTGATCAGCAATGCCTGGTATCCAGGATGTCCGATGTATGCATTCAGAGTGAACTTTTGATGAATGTCAGCAAATCAAAAGTGATGGTATTCGAGAGAGACGAAAGAGTGAGTAAGTGTTTTGTAATTGTAACAACGAATGCTTAGAACAAGGGAACGAGTTTGTGTATTTGGGAAGTATGTTTAGTAGATACGGCAAGGCTGAGAATGATATCGAAAGGAGAGTGACTGCGGGAAACAAAGTTAATGGTGCTTTAAATGCAATTATGGCCAATAAGAATCTGCCAAAGGAAGCAAGACCAGCGGTACATAATGGCGTTTTCGTGCCAACCCTGATGTATGGAAGTGAAGCCTGGAATTGGCAAGGAAAGAATGAAAATAGACTGATTGCGGTCACTAAGACGCTTGTGTGAAAAATTTTGGTCGATAGAGTAAGGAATGAACAAATTAAAAGTGAATGTAATGCTGGCTGTCGTGTGGTAGATATAATAATGAAAGGAGTGCTGAGATGGTTAAGAAAATATATGAGGCGAGTGTTGAAGGACAGCAACAGGAGTAGAGGGCGTCCGCGAAAGACCTGGCACTATCAGACACTGCAAGTATTTCAGGATGGCCCTGTTAAAAACCTCAAAAACCGTAGAACTCATATGAGAAGATGTGTGAAGCAAAAGTGGTGTGCCAAGATAGAAGAAAATGGCGTTCTATCCTCTCTGCCTACCCCTACGGAGAAATGGCGTGATGGTTAGTTTAAAAAAATATATATATTTATTCTTTAGGAATCGACATGTAAAATGACCGTCGTTTGTGACGGATTAGAGCTAGTAATACACTAAAAAATGTTTCAGAAATTTCTAACTCGATATTTCTATCGTTCGGTTACATTTTCAGCGCAGTTTCGTGGCACGAGTTACACGGAGAGCCTCCGATAAAACGTGCTCTGTGTTAAAAGTTTTCGGCGCATGCGCTAAACTTTTTTTTTAGAGCCCATTATAAAATATAATACAATATGAAGTGCCGGTGACCGCCGCAAATAATAAGGAGGCCGGTTTATGGCCGCGAAACACGATTTAGGAGGTCTACTAAGGATCATAAAAATCTATTGTAAATCGATAACGAAATTTAATATCCCGCTTAATCGGCGGGCACGTAATGAATTCTCCGTGTGGTGGTTTTAAAATTGGTACCCAGGACATTTCGTCAGGAAATTGTATATCTAATAATCATATATAATACATAGGTTTGATAAAAAAATACGCGAAATTTTCCTTTTTCTCGAAAATTTGTTTGTTCATTAAAATTACCAATTTTATCCTCTTGAACATAGTTTTCATCAAATATAATAGGTGTACACTTGTGAAAGCGCTTAGTTCAACCTATGAAGTACTTCTGGAAGTATTTTCGGTAAGGCGTTTCTGTCTTTATCTTCTCAATGTTGGAGAAACGCCGTCCTTTCATGGTTTTTTTCATCTTCGAGGATAGACAGAAGTCGAAGGGGACCATATCCGGTGAATACGAGTCATCATAATTGAATTATTTTTGGCCAAAAACTTTGTGTGTGTAAAATTGCCTAACAACAAAGTAGCTAAACAATATAGCTACCTATGTCGAGATACATAAGGACCAAATATACTAACAACCAAAAAAGTGAAATTTAAAAATTTGATTAAACCTGAATTTTTTAAATGACAATACATTTTATTATGAATTTGCAATAAGAATATGTATAACATAATAGTGGCCCTCGTAGCCTGGTTAGTGGGCATGATACTGGTTTCTTACACCGAGGGTTCCGGGTTCGAATCCCGTGAGTTGACAATAAATTTATGCAATTCGCTGAAGCCTGAGTGTTTTTGTGATGTAACGGCTTCAGTAGTTGGGCCTTTTGGCCTGCTTAAGCTTTAAAAATAAATAACGATAGGTAAGAGCCATTTTGAAAATGAAAGGTTTTGACAAGCCCAGTATGTCAAAGCTTTCCAACAAACAGTGTGCGAATATGCCAGCGATATTTTATTTTTGTTTTCAAATACTTTGACAACCTTTAATTGCTTTTTAGCGAAGCTCAGGATTTGCATATATGTACTGTGATTCTATGATATATGTGTAGTATATATGTATTATGAACCCACCACTTCAGAAATAAAAGTCTAAAGAAAAGATAAAACAAAAGCACACGGAACATTCTACACCAATATTCGTCAACGCGTTTTTCAGTTCTTAGACTTTCCGATTCGGCTTCACTCTTCTTCCAAACAGCCCATCTCTTCGTTCGTTGGCCTCTAATAGACTAAGGGCCAGCGACCGCCAGACATTATTTAAATTAACGGATATAGTCCAATAAAATATAGTACATAACATGAACAACATAAAATACATCAGAATAAATGTTACAGCAATTTAAAACAAAAGCAAATACAAATGAAAAATACTAACAAGATGGAGACGACATCTGGACTATCTAATCAGAGATGGTTTGAATCTAGACAGATTTACACCGAAGAAATCTAGATCCTGTCTTGAGTTTATAAGACGATACAACCGTGTCATTGGAGCATGGGATCCATAGTTAGTTCTATGATGGCTAAGGAACAGCACTTCATTATTTCTGAGTCTACGGGAAGGGATATTGAATTTTATTTGACCCAGTAACGAAGACACATCAGTGTGACCATATGGTGATTAAGTCAGTGTTTTCTCTACGTTTTAGGAGGTTACAAAATTTTAAAATTGACTCAATTTCACTGTAGGTGTAGTCTTCTCATTCATGCAACTTTTCTTAAGAAAGTAAAAAAAAAAAAAGATGTTGCACGGATTCGATGTGACTTATTTGGTTTATATGGAGACCAAATCACAGAGACATATTCTAATATAGGACGAACAAGTGAACAGTAGGTAAAGATCTTTAATAGTGTAATACACGTACAAAAAAATGTGTTAGTAAAATGTAAAAATAGCAACGCTGATTTTTTAAATATGTTTAACGGAACAGTAGGTACCATTCACTCATGTTAATGATTGCCAGATGCTTTTCGCGGGTCGGTTCTTCCACCATTGATGGCATTAACGGTATAGTTACAAATCTGTTTTTTTATATTTTATTCGTACCACTATTTAATAATATTAGCCGATACCTATATTTTAATGTTTCACTTAAACATTTATTTTGTGCCTGTTATCTGCCAAAATCCCCCGAACTGAAATGTCATAATATACAATACCTTACCTACCATACTTCTTACCTACCATAGTGTACATGTAGAAAAATATTTTAGGTTTGATACTATAACGTTAGTCTGTCGGTCACTGACTCCTGCTCTACAAGTCCTTTCGCTGGAGTACATAATCTTTCTACAAAACGTATTAAATTTTACGATTATCGATAAATATACTTTCTTTTAAAAAAAAATCTAAAATATTATCGCCAGGCTAGAGAAGCATGCGCTAAAAGAACGTGGACGAATATTTTTTCAAATGGTTTAATAAATATTATCTGTCTAATATTATTAACGCTGTTGCGCATAATAAAGCATAATGTGCAGGCATAAAGGCAGCTATTTGCAAGAGATTGTGAACTATTAGACATAAAGCAAAAAGCAATATAAAATTTATTTTCATGCGAAGAACGTCATATTGCTTTTAATTTTTTACATATAATGTACTAATTTTAAGGCAACAGAAGACAGACACTGAAATTAATTTCAGTATAATTTAATTGATTCACGATGTTTTTTAAAATAATTAAGTTATCAAAAAATTCGAATTAAAACATATAATCATTAAGTATTTATTAAAATCTGTGTTTTTTTTAGTATGCAAAGTTCGTAAATAAACGAAGGACTGGAATTTCAAAATTTCATTTTGTTTAATAGCTGCCCCCATATGCTTATGGGGGTAGTGTAATTGAAATTGTATTTTTGTATATGGGAAAGTAGACATGAAAGTCTTTTTTGTGTGTTTATGTGGGCTTACGACATATATTACTGGCTGGCTTAAGTGATCACTTTACACAACGTAACGTTCACCACGTAACGTTGTACCTATATATGTCAACTTCGCACAGCTTGTTTCATATGTGAGTTGTATTTTAATACTTCATCTGCGGTACTGGTTTACGGGGATGACAAACGAGCGAAAGCGACAAGCGGCGATTCAGTGTGGCCAGCGAAATACATTGCGAGAGTACCGATAGGAAACAAGTGCCATCACAGACGTGCGAACGATAAATTATGTTTGTGGTTGGGCATAATTATTAATTATAATTAATTAAAAACTTTGTATTATACCACTGTATATTAGTCAAGACGGACGCATACCCGACCTTTCTTGACCAAGATACAGTGATATCGAAACCGGTGGACGTAAGGTTACTCCAAGCGATTAAAACTAAGTTTTTAATTAATTAAAACTAATAGTGGGAAATTAGTCAGAATTACATAATACTGCTCCAGCTATGTGACTGTTTGTGATAAATAAATCATTAAGTGTTTCATTTACCTGCTACTGCCGCGATCTATATAGGCCCTACGGATTGAAAAAAACCCATTTATTTAAATCCGGGTTGTCCTGCAGATTTTGTTATTGCCTTAAAATTACGTCACGGCTTTCGGATCGTCCCGTGCGCTGCCCTGTGATGAGGAACGGTTTCGCGGGTGGAGCGGACTTCGGTTCTGGATTTTCTCGCTTCCCGCACACTCTCGCGCCGCGGTCACGCCTCCCCCGGCACGACGGGCCGGCCCCCCGCGCTGCCAGCGCCAAGACCATAAATATGGACGCCTGCTGCAGCCTGGGAGGGGACGCATCCATCAGCTTCGAGGGCCGGCCGCCCACCGGAGCGACAAGCAGCCGGCAACATCCGTCTCGCTTGCAGATCCCTGTAGCGACACGCAGACGCGACACCAGAAGAAAAATAATCCGTGCGAAGAGGAGACTGTGAAGACGTGTTTTATTTTATTTTAATTAAGGAGACACATGCAGGGACATTGCGCACCATCCGAATATATCGAACGAGCGAGAAGCGACGAGGACCTTCAGAATGAATGCAGAAAGTACGAAAATACCAGCATTTGGATATTAATACGGAACCACGCCGCGGCGGGAGTTGAGTTATCGTGTATGACAGTTCGGTGCGAAGTCGGCCGCGGGTGGCCAATAGTGAGGTAATCGAAGCGATAAATAAAGTTAATAATCGAGCGAAGTATCTAATTGGTGAAATAAATAAATGCGATAAATAGTACGTGGGAGAATTAGATGGAATGTTCTAGTGAATGTTAAATACTTTTTACCCAGCGATAATAAAGTGTTCATTTACGAATGATATATTGCGAAATAGTGAAATTTAAAGAACAGCGTTAAGTTTAATTCGTTTTAAGTGACTTGTACATTGAATAGTTAATTAATCACTGAATAATTTCCAGTGCTTTCATTCATTCCTCCCAAGCCACGACACGTGACAATAATGTAATGATGATGATAATAATAATAATGTTAAAAAATTGGTAATGATAAGATAAAGGAAAGGCAATTGAGATGTCATGGCCAAGTTCGGCACATAGCACCCGATCACATTGTGAATCTCAATGAATCTTCCCCAAATTATCCACAGGATAATCCAGAGGAGGACCAAAAAATTCATGGATGGTGCAAAGAGACAGTAAGATGCAGAGGCAGGACAGAAGAACGTATAGCCTAAGGACGAGGAGAGCTGACTTGATGACAGAGAGATGGGATGAAGCCAAAGAGAAGAAGAAGATACAGAAGCATTGATAATATGTACAAACATTAAATACAATCAAAATGATTGGTTACGTAATGACAGTGTCTGCAGTATGCACTTAAAATAAAAATAAAAAATACACAAAACAGACAAAAGAAGAGGCTTTGCCAGCAAATTATTCTTCCAAGTCTTTCATCTCTCAAACTGCATCATTCTTACAGAATTTCAACACAGCGTCTCCATTCTTCATATGAAAATTGATGGCTTATTGATAGGATGGCATCTCATGTATGGGTTACCATAAAAAACCCATCAGATCAAATAGACTCGTGCGTGTAATATATCAATCGTGCGGTGTATAGGCTATCAGCCATGAAGCAAGTGAAGCATAACCAGACATGTTGGTATAATAAATTAAATTTGGTCCGTGCGATAATTTCGTCCATTTTTTTTGTCCTGTACACTTTGGTCACTTTGTGCATCACGTGTGTACAATCGCCCACTAGCAATTATATTCAGGACTAAATTCAATTCAATTCCTCATTTATTGGATCACTGCGTGCCCAAAAAAGGCTTGTATTCAATTTGAAGACTATAATTTGTTCACTGAAGAGGAGAGGGCAAGAGAAGGGGCACCACACACACAGGGCCGTTTTATGAGCAATAGCTCCCATATCGGTCCTACACTCTTGCCACCCACGTTCGACATTTTTAAATACTAAAGTGGCCGTGCTCACTGTCCAGCTGACACTCATGGGAGTGCGAGCGGGACGGGGAGGCATCCACATAAAAATCTTCTCCGTCTCCGAGGGGCAGGAACAAATAATAAATGGGACATAATTGTTATCCAATTACAAGTTACATACATATATACAAGAAAAGTACTAAGTTCATAATGGTCGTAGAGTGACCAACAAAAGTGTTCAAAGAGATATGAAACCGGACACAAAGTATGACAAAACGCGATACCAGATATATGAGATATATGTACATGAGAGTTTGAAACTGTCATGTCTAAGTATTTGGCACTGTTCTCACGACTTTGATTCCACCTTTGAGAGACGTCGCAGAAAAGCCCGAAGATGTAATTAGTACATACCGAACACTGGCGATCTCTATCGTAGAATAAGTGAACACTCCACAACAAAGCGCATATAATTTACGACCTCGGAAGAAATAATCAGTTCGGCCTGCACCTCCGCCGTGATAGGACCCCTGACGAAGCTTCAGCGAAACGTCTAGATTTGCTTCTCTGTAAAATATACGGATCGTATAAAATATCCGTTTGATTTAACACTTAAATAAATGGATTTGTCACACATACGCCTAAGTGATGATAAATTTGATGATTTGAGGATCAGCCCAATTCAGATCCTTTAAGGTGGCCTTTCGGCATTTGATTCCTCTACTCGAATCACCACATTTGTGCCATCCTCTGAATAATATGGCCTGCCCAATGTCATTTCATTTCATGCTTGTTGGAAAAGCTACTGCTATGCTGAACAGTAACTCTTCAGCATAGCGGTAGCTTTTGGATCTGTTCCATGTCTCCAAAGGGGTTTTCCAAAGCTGAAATCTCCCAAAACGTTGATACCAATTAAATATACGAAGAGAATATGTTATACAAAATAATTAAATAAAATGTAGATTACTTTATTACTTATTGAATTGAATCTTATTGAACTTATATTGAACTTATTGAATAGATTACTTTATTACTTATTGAATTGAATCAATTTAAACTGAAAAATTGAAATTAATTTTCTAAGCTTATCAATTATATTATACTTAAACCAATGTTCTCTTCTCCGCAGATCTTTTTTTCTGTCATGTGATGACCAACGTACATCGTTCAACTTTCTGTGATTTTATCGAGTTTTTCGAAACTCTCTTTAGTTGGGGGTTCATATTTCGCGGTCCTGTAAATAAATGTATACGTTGATTGAATTAGAAAGATAATTTTATGCCATTAGTATTTAAATATGGGGTGTTTTTTATGGGTTTATTTTTCGAATTGGCAACACTTTTTTCAGCGATAGCCAATTTGACAGCTGACAGCTGATTTGTGCTCAGTTTGGTTTGCCATTTCACACATGAATTGGCTTTTGCCAGAAAAACGTTGCGAATTGTGTAAATTTATTTCAAAAATCGTAGTACAATAATCATATTTAAAAATCAATGGCATAAAATTATATTTCCCATAAAGCCAATACCATGGCCATTACCATTTAAAAAAAAACGCCATATAAATAATTTAAATAATCTTTTAAAATAATATAGAAGTACAATTTTTCTAACTACTTCCGTGTCATTTTATTTTTTCTTCCATCTACTGACCTCTTGAAAGTTGTCCAAAACTCAAGAATCCAAACATTAGGTTTCATAATTTTAATTACAATTTCAATTTATTCAATCCTATTTTATTCAATTTTATTTTAAATACAAATATAACAAGAAGACAAAGAAAAATAGAAAGTCTACAAGCAGCAAAAGCATGCTGGTGTAAGGGGATATCAAAAACTATACGTATATATATATTTAATAACTATAGTACAGTAGAACTACACACAATAAATTTAACACTTAACAACTTTAAATTATGATAAAAAGACAAACACATCAAAAATTCTTGAAATATCGCGATTTACGGACTATCTCCTCTCCAACACAAGTCTTTTGAGTTTTCAATAAAAGTTTCAAAATAGGCATACAAAAAAATGCAACCTTGTCATATTCAAGTATTCTCTATTGGCAGTTAGGTTGTTTACGAGCCTCCTCGTGGTCCCATTATTCAATTAGCTCTTAAAAATAGAGGTCCAGAGACCACCAAAGACTGGGCAGGGAATCGGAGCTAACGAGGGTCCAACAGCTTCAAAACGGTGCCATAAAAACACGAACCATCAACACGATTTCGTCCATCCATCACACACGGAATGAGCAACGTTTTTTGTGATGTTTTCATGAAGACTCCTCTAGTCTTTAGCAGCACTGACAGCGAGCCGAAGGTATCTATTTTTTTGTGCGTAATTATTAGATATTTGAGTGCATAAGTTGTTTGAATAGTGGTTATAATTTTCTGTGTTCTAAGGCACGTGTACACAGGTGAGACTTTGCTTTCTCATCTCGGAGTTTGTCAGATTGTGTCAGTTGGTCATTATATTATGCGCATAAAATACAATGGAAGATGCATGATCGCAGTGGGCATGACACTGGTTCGATTCCCGGTGAGGTCGCAATACAACTGTGTGATTAAATCAAGCCTGGAGTGTTTTGTGACGTTTTTCGCTACAGGTTAATTGGGCCCCACGGCCTATTGTAGCTTACCAAAAAAATACTTGCCACTCTACTGCCTGATTCAATAAGTCAGGTATGAAAAAAAAAAACAATAAAAACCAAGTTTTTATTATATTCCTTTTCTCATTTACTGATGGAAACAGGTTTGGCGCTTAGCCTACGCGTTGGGCTCGAGTCGGACGACTCTACGAAATCGAGTAATAAAAAAATTCGAAAAATCCAAAATTATACTATAATTATTAATTTTTTAAATGAAAATTTAATAGATCATTTTTATCGTCGCCACGAGTCTGCCTGCAAAGTTTTAGCGCGATTGAATCACGGGAAAAGGGTTAAAAATCGATCCAAAGTTTTTTCGACAGACAAGCAAGATGCTACGAGTTAAAAGAAAGGGAGTAAAAACAGTTTACTTGCTTCTGTACTGTAATTTACGTAATTTTTTAAACGAGTCTCGGATTTTTTGTGTTGGTTAGTACATAATTATTCGTCATTCTTTTTTAAATATTGAAATTTAATTGATATTTATCAAAAATTATTTCTTTTACAGGATTAGGAATTATTCGAATCCAAAATAAAGAGAAAAAAAGGGTTAGGAAATTAAAATGCAGCAAACTCTTTAGTTTTATATTTATTTAGTATACATTTGTTTATTAAATGTGTAGGGGTTCTGTAAAATAGTGTAACGTCTAATTTAAAAATCTCATTATTAATCAATAATATCTAAAAATATCTATTAAAACCACATACTTGATCATAAATTATATAAAGTTTTAAATTTAAGAACAGCTAAGGCATCTTTCTTATAACAGACTCCTTTATTGGTTCATTATTATCTTTTAGAAATTTTTGATAATATAATTCTTTTAAAGGGTTAGGTTAAGTGAGGTTAGGTTGGAATAGGTTTAGTTAGTATACATTTGTGTAGACGGTCCTTTAAAATTTTGAAAACCGATGATATCTAAAAAAAACTCCAATAAAATCACATATTTGTACATAAAATAATATAAAGTTATAAAATTGAGAATAGGCGTCTTTTTTATAACAAACTCCTTTGTTGATTCATTATTATCTTTTAGACATTTGTTATAATATAATTCTTTGTAAGGGTGAGTAATTCATACAGAAATCCACACATGTACCCCACATTACGCTGTACCACGTCGAGAAACGGTGGAAAGCTTTTTTCGCGATACTTTTGGCGAACGAACTATTAGCAAAGGGCTCGCTGAGAGTGGATTAATCGCTTCAAGGCTGGTGATTACAGCTTAGACGACAAGTCAGAAAGATGATTTTGATGACCAGGTCCTTCTAGCGGCTGTGAAAGAGGACGAATGTTGCACCACCAGGACCCAAATGGGATGCAGGAATTAACGTGACTACGCCCCATAAGTCTGATAGCTGTACATAATATCGACGTTGCCTACATAAACTGGGACATCTACAAAAAAGCAACTTTACAGGAGATAAGTTTGAAGTTTGGCTTTTCTTATCCATTCTAACGTCATTCGGAGAGGAGTATTTTATATGTAAAGTCAAAAACGCATTTTTGATAGATGTCCGAGTTTACCGCAGGTACCGTCGTTATGTTTTTACAATAAAATTTAAAACAATTGGCGGATAATTATGTATTAATCTAATAATAATCTATGCATTTATTTTGATTCGAAAAATATATCGATATGTTTTTGGAATAAATTTAAAACAATCGGCGAATAATTATGTATTAATCTGATAATAAATCCACGCATTTATTATAATCAGAAAAATATATTAAATATTATTTTTAAAGAGTTAAGGTTGTCATTACGGTCGTTAGACATATTTAACTGTTATTTCGGATATTTTATACGCACCGTATGTATTACCGAGAAGCGAATCTCGACGTTTCGTTGGATACTTATTCAACATCATCAGGAGGACGACCTCCACCTCCGTGGGTAAGGTATCCAACGAAACGTCGATATTCGCTTCTCGTTAATACATAAGGTGCGTATTAAATATTTTTCTGTAGCACGTATAGCATATTGAGTTCTTTGGTACTGATTATAAATATAATTTATTTTATTTTTTAACAAATAGACATCAACAGATAATAATTAACCCTCATAGATGGTCATTGAGTACAAATTATAAATATTTTATGAACATTTTATGTGATATAATTACAAAATTCACTTCTTATAATAACTTTAGAATAAATAATATCTAAATGATAAAATGAATTCTAAATATTATCCAGAACAAAGTAAAGACTGTCGCAAATCAATAAATATAATTTGAAAATGAGTTCCAGATTAACAAGTTTTTACTTTTTAAATTCGAAATAGTGTAAATGTAGATTACGTTTGAACATTTAGGCTACTCCGAGACAAATGTTTCATGTTCGAGCTTCTTTAGAACGGAATTCGATTGCTATTAAAATGTAATCAACGATTTTTTAATGACAATTATAATAGTTGGATAATTTATATAGCGCCGTTTTCTTAAAAACTCATATATTTTTATTTATTTATTTATTTATTTATTAATGCCCTATAGGGCATTTACAATAGATATGTAAAGTGTACATTAATAGAATATATAGTTTAAAGAGAAAAATAATAACATGTAAACACAATAATGACAAAGTGGAAAGAAAATACTTAAAAATGGTTTTACGTGATATGACGTAATTACCTGATTTCTCTACAATACACATATAAAGGTCGCTAGACGTATGTGTGGAAAATCTTTGTACGATAGAGTAGAGAATGAACGAATGAGAAGTGAATGTAATGCTGGCTGTAGAGTAATAGATAGAATAAAGAAATGTCGCTGAGATAGTTTGGCCATGTGGAACGGATGAGTGAGGATAGGATGGAAAAGAAAATTTATGAGGCGAGTGATGAAGGCAGCAGAAACAGAGGGCGCCCGCAGAAGACCAGGCGTGACCAAATAAATGAAATATTTTAGGATGGCCCTATTAAAAGCTCCGACAACCGAAGAGCGCGCATGAGAAGATGTATGTAAGCGGATAAAGCAAAAGTGTTGTGCCAGGGCAGAAGAGTGTGGCATTCTATCCTCTCTGCCTACCTTTCTGGAAAACGGCGTGATGGTTAGTTAGTTTGTTAGCATATAAAATATCACGAATTTATTCAAGAACAATTAATTTATGTAATATATTACTAAGACGTCAGCCCTGATGATGGACCCTGCAATGGGATGCGAAACGTCGGCCAGAAAGGTCGTAATAACACGGCATAATAACCCAGAAGACAGACCAGAAGATAATATATTACTGTTCCATTGCTTTTTGATTAATTTTTTTAATCTCGCTTATTCTCTTTAAACACAGCCACTACTAGTTTCACTTTCTGATATTGTTCTCATCAAAGTATATACCTTATATTATCAATTCGCATTTCCTACATTCGGCAAACCATTATTTAGATACGAACACAATATTTTGTAATAATAGGTATTTGAATATCTAGTTAAAATGTATATCCGTGTACGTTAACAGGAGCGGACTAGAATATGTATGTTTAGCTTTATGTTATATGTAATTTATTTAACATACACCAAAAATAAAAAAAATATTTGATGACGGATATAGAGTCGGAAGGGAAAGATAACGAAAGTAAGGAAATAAAATGAAATTGTGGGAGATTCTATACACATACAAGCTGGGACCCTTCTAAAGTTTGGTCTCAGCTTGTTTAAATAATGGAGTAGTTTAATGATGTTTATAATACTATATTTAATTTAATGGAATTAAATAAAGATCAAAACTACTAATAAACCAGTGAATTTTTTTTTTGATATCCGTTAATAAATGACTGAGAAATAGATTATTTAAATTTATATTTTTAGCGCGGAACTACTGTGGCCTGTGCTTCCTGTGACGTCATTTGACCCTGTCGAGATTATTTTTTTATTTATATACGGGAAACTAACAGTACAAATAAAAATCAGGTTACTCATTATTATTAAATAGTAAAGAGACCATCTTACAGAATTAATAAGATATGTTTTAAAATATAGCAAAAAAAACTTAACAATATACAAAAAAAATTAAGGTTCAAGTTAAGAACAAACCATGAGTCAAATAATAAAAAAAATCAAAATTGTCAAATTCGCTTTATGGCACAATTTTATAAATAAATATAATTATTAAAAATAAACTTAGTTTTCACCACTTTTGTATTGAAAAATATCAGCATGTTTCAGAGCCCATGGGCCCTTCGTCGTCATAAAATTAAAAAATCGAAATATAGAAAATCAAAATATATAAAAAATTATATATGAAAAATGAATAATAATAAAGTAGGTACCTACTGAACATTAACTTAAATTTAAAAAAAAAATTATAAATTTTGGAAATAAGAAAAAGTGTAAATAGTAAATTGAATATTATAAATATACAGGTCCTTTTTAAAATAGTTATCTATTAAATTTATTTTCATGTTAAGTAGTTGTTTTCCACATATATTTTTTTCTATATTTTGATTGTCTATACTTACTTCGATTTTTTAATTTAATTTGTTTGTAGGTATAGGTACATTTGTATCCTGGCGAAGGGACCATGTGCTCTGAAACATGTTGATATTTTTAAATACAAAAGTGGTGAAAACTAAGTTTATTTTTATTAATTATATGAATAATGTCACCACAACAATATTTTACTATTTTGAAGAAGTAAAATAAATAACTTTGTTTTAACCAGCGATCTGGTATTGCTGGTGACGGACATTGTTAATGAGAATGATGTATTTTGATAGATACTTACTGATCTGGAAGAAATATAAAGGACAAAATATTTTATGTAGAGGTGGTATGACACACGTGTAAAACACAAGTAATGTGTATTTTAAAATTTCTTGTATTAAACACGGTTCACAGTGGTTCAAATGTGTAATAACGAAGTACCTTGTTAACTCCCAGATCTGATGCTTGCTATGAGATTTAACTTGAGTGACCTTGAAACTCACGTGCGTATGTATTTGTGCGATAGTTTTAATATCTTGTTTATTCTCCTCAATTGTTAACGTTCAACACAATTCCTAACTTTAAAAATGTAAAATCTGTTACATTTTATTCGCCTAATTATTTTATATTGTTTTTACGTTGTACATACTTAATGTCATACGTAGTAAGAATTTCTTGAGTCATTGGGAGTTTTTTTATAATATAATTCAAAGGTATGTTTGTACCAGAGATACTGATACTTATATTTTAGTTAAACAAAGACATAAGACTGTGTTTCATAGAGACGAAGATACTTTTTATATGGGAAAGTATGCAAGTCTTCTTGGCGGTGCATAGGACTTGTATCTAAAGTGATCACTTTATACAATGTAACGTTCACCAATTCCACGCATTTTTGGTTAATAATGTCCCCCCGGGGATAAAATCCAATATTGCGTTCTTCAAACGACCAGTACGGGGCAGCACGGTCTTGCATGATAGTATTTAAAAAAAGTCAACCTGGAGACGAATGAGCAGGACCGATATGGGAGCTTTTGCTCATAGAACGGTCCTGGGTAAGCAAGCGGTGGGTACCATTCACAGTATTGTGTTATTGAAAAATTAGAACAAACCCAAAATATTCTAAATACTTGCATAGTCCGTGCCCGTCGTAGCAATATAATGTAATCACGTACCTCTGGGCAGGTATAGAAAAAGCGAAAAAAAAACCCGCTCTATAAATAAACTATAAAAGTAATTTATGTCGACACCCATAAAATAATAACAATCCAAATACCACAACGAGCCCCGGATCATTCACAAGTCCAAACTACTGTTGATATTATGGGATAATTTTTCCGGGGAAACATTTTTTACGCCGTCACGTATCGTGAATGAGCCCGAAACCATAGATTATATCATTACATCGCAGATAACAAACGATATTGTGTGCGCGCCTCCTCGGAGCCCACCCGATAATTTGAATTTTTTCTATGGCCGCCACCCAAACCACAAATGCCACCGTGAAGACATGCCTCGGCGTTCGTAATTTGATGACCTGTTATAATGTTTTCTGTTAGCCCGTTATTAGTTTACCTCAGATATAAACCTACACTTTGTGCATCGGATAAGTGGTCTGTTGACACAGGGACGCCATTGCGCGGGTATTGTGGGCATCTACGCGGATTCACAGGAAAGGGCGGGAATGGAAAAAATACAATGACTGCGTTCCCGCCAAATTAGCCATGACATTTTTTAAATTTTTTTTGTTCTTTTCACAATTATTTATATAATATATCATTAAAACATTTCAAACATGAGAACAATTTATTTTACTGTCTCTATGAGAGTCAGAGAACTCGCATATAGAGAGGGAGTATTACAGGTATGAATATGCATTTTAAAACAGTTTCATGATTATATTATGTGTCTAGTAGGTGTTTGTACATATGTTTTCTAGTTTCAATTTAAAATTTTCTGATATGTTATTTCTCTGATCATTTCGGGGAGGTTATTAAAGAAT
Source organism: Agrypnia vestita (assembly GCA_016648135.1). NCBI lineage: Eukaryota > Metazoa > Arthropoda > Insecta > Trichoptera > Phryganeidae > Agrypnia > Agrypnia vestita. Next base: position 46,470 of record JADDOH010006831.1, on the reverse strand, counting down.
TTAATAGCAAGAAAACTAAAATGATTTTAGGTAGTGGTAAAATTAAATTTTGGTGTGTTAAGTATATCTCTAATGCCCGGTTGCGTCATCTGAAGTAAATTTTACTCGAGTAAAATTAACTCGAGTAACGTTTTTTATCATCCGCCGAGACTAAACTCGATTTCGGGTTGCTAAAACGTCTTTTTTACCACTGTTAAACCAAGTGCCGAGCGGAATAAACCTCGAATACCCCATATGTCTATGGAATTTGATTTATTCCACTAGCAATACGTACTTTTGCGGTTCAAAACCAGTTCAAACAAACCAAACAAACGTCAAACCATCGCTAAAATAACGCGAAATTAAAAGATTCATTGTAATGTTTACAAATTTCAATACGACAATGACAGGGACAAAATTCAAATGACAAGTACCTATATGGACAAATTTCACATTTTCTAATCAGCTGTGAGAGGACGGCCATTTTTTTACCAACGATTTTACCTTTAACCACCGATATTGGAGAGTAAAAAATGTTACTCTTGTATGTACTTCGACGAGTAAAATATTTTTTATCATAGATGGAACAATCCGTTTTAGTAAAAAAAGTTACTCGGGTAAATTTTTTACATTTACTTTTACCTTTACTACAGATGGTGTAAATCTTTTTTAAAGATTTATTTGATAGACTTATTTATAAAAGTGCTGTATTATACTACCTTGTGGGAGTTATATTTTAAACGTGTAGTAAATTTACTAAAGCAGTGAAATGCTTCCCTTTCCAAGGAGTCAGGCTTGTTGATAAAGCAGGCGCCTGCTTGCGGCAGAGTACCTACCCGCCGGCTCAGTAATTGAGCGCACTTATGATTGCGATCAGGAGGCGGCGGCGTGTGCAAGCTCATTTGACTAAAGTGATGAAGTGTTACGCATGCACGCACACCACTTTTACCCTCACTACTTTGGATCATGGTCATGCTCACAAAAAACAGCATCGAAGTTGGGATTTCATAGCTGTGGTCCGTGCTCAATGCAATGTTTCATTTTAATATCCGTCATTTTATCTTCGGTGCGGAGTTACTACAGAACGGAGATATTCGTTCGCCCCTATCATTGGAGACGCCATTACCATATATATGTTACGGGTGGGACATTTTTCTAGTAAATTGTCATAGATATTGTCACGTTTTTCACGGAATTTAATAACGGATTTATTAAATACCAATTAATTAATTAAACAAACGTACAAAGTCTCTTAACACTATTTAACTATTCACTATAACATTCCATCCAATTTCTGCACGTATTATTCGCTCCGGTTTATTTAGCTACGTAAAAACTTTTCCAGATTATTCGCTCAAATATCGCACAAGCGTAAGCACTTCACTTAATTATGTGTCGCTCAGTTCACACGCCTGATGGCAACACTGTTTTCGCCTCATGATTCGCCGCTAGAGTCGTAAGAATAACAATGGACGGCCCGGATCCTTTTATTTATACCCGATAACGTTGGATTTCCGAACCCTCGATAATCAATATATATATATAAAGAAACCCGTGTTTCCCTATCCGCCAAGTTTTCTCCACAACCAGCCACAACCACCCATCGGTGGTTATAGTAGTGGATAGCCCTTGATGTCACATCAAAAATATGCGAGTTTGGTGGGGGTGGCTGTGCGTGGGTGGGAGTGGGTGACGAAAATGTGCTTTCTAGCACATTGTTTTGTTACGGGAAGGCCGCAAATGCTTCAGATTGTTTCAAAATAGGTGCGCCGACTGTGTCGATGAGTCAGAAGGTTCCGGAAAAAACTGTTCTAGAAAGTTCTGGAAGGAGAAGGTTCCAGAAAATTCCCGAAAGTTCTATAAGGTTCTAAATTGAGTGGCGGAATGTGTCGGTGTGTCTAGAAGGTTCCTGTACATTCGATAAATTTCAATATAACGATCCAAACAGTGTACTAAATATCTACGCGTGCGAAGCCGCGCGGGCACAGCTAGTTCCCTAGTATTTACTAGACATTTCTAGTGTTTACTCGCAAGTCCATCGTTTCGTTATCATATTTTTTGTTGATTTTCGCGTTGAATCTTTCTCCGCCTGTAAAAAAATTCGCCGGCGGATACAAATATCGGTAACAAGACCCCAATCAAAAATAATCGCATGCATACTTGTAATTTTGAATTTTGACCCAATATCGCGTCTCCGTCGCCTCATTCGATACGGCGCATCGAGCCCCGGTCACCCAATCTATCGGGCGGCCGTTAATTAAGGTAAAATCATATGTCCCGTAAAGCGCTCACTCGCTAGCCTAGCGTCTGGGGCACGAAGAAACAAAAAGAAAGGAACGTCCCGATTTAAAAAATTCAAATTATCCAATTTCGTTCCCGCGCTTGCGGCGGCCGCTGCGGCGCCAGCGCGGAGCGGCGCGCGCCACTTTCCAATCTATTCACATTTCAGATCCAACCACCATATTAATAACGTCCATGCTTTATGTGGGAAATAATCCGAGTGCGTTCAGGACGCATTCGTGGGCTCGAGGTACTTGGTGAAATGCTCCCAACTATTGTGAACCAACATGCGTTCAGAATATTTTGAGTTTGTCAAAAATACAGTTTTGGATTTCGTCCCAGGGACATCATTAATCAAGGTATATTATAGATGTCTCATAGAAAGTAGGTATGGAAGTCTGTGGGTGTTCATGGGGCTTACGGCTTATCATACGGCTAGCTTAAGTGATGACTATACACAATGTAACGTTCACCATTTCCAACCGCGATAGAATAGGTACCACATCTATCAAATTTTTGGAAGTTGTATATACTCAAGTTTTACAACCCGTTTCATATGTATGTTGTAATTATCATTAGCGCGAGCGCTTTCCAAAGCTTTTTCACTACCCTTAATTAACCACAGATGTCACTGATGAAATATCTATTTTTGATTGGAATTTTTTAAAGAAATTTCCTGTGTATATGTAGATGTGGTATTCTATCATGGGTGGAAATGGTGAACGTTACATTGTATAAAGTGATCACTTAAGCCAGCCGTACAATAGGTCGTAAGCCATATGAATACCCAAAGATTTTCATACCGACTTTCCCAAAAAAAAAATTATTTCGTCTCTGTAAAACATCTGTAATATGCATCTTCATGTTAAAGTATTCTCAGGTTTTAGCGGTCGTTCAGAATCGGATATTCTGCTTTGTATACGATCTTTCTGACTGATATTTCGGATTCTATTGCAGAATACGTATGTAGAACGGAAGATTTTAATTTTATTTAAATTAACTTAATTTAGTTTTACTTAAATATATGCATGTTACTACAGCGGGCCGAAGACACTTGTAATAAAGCTATCGGTTTGAGTTTGAAATAAATATAGTTTTTACTTCCTTTCTTTTAACTCGTGGCGTCTGCTTACTTGTTTGCTTGACGAAAAAACTTTGGATCGATTTTTAACCCTTTTCCCGTGATCCAATCGAGCTGAAACTTTGCAAGTAGACTCGTAACGATGATCAAGAAGATCTATCAAATTTTCATTAAAAAAATTAAAATTAGTATAATTTTGGATTTTTAGAAATTTTAATGGTTTTTTTAAATTGGAATCTTTACAAAAGTTTGATTACTACCAACGGCGGCCTGATAACGTCACGGAATATTTAAAATTTGAATTACTCCGTCGGTAGGTATAATAGGTACTTCACTACGAATTTCGAAAATTTATGACAATTGGTTCACAGATGACAGCACACTTCGGTTTTTTGGAAAGAAATCAAATAATTAAGAGATATTTTTAGAGATTTTTGACATAGATATTTGTCTAGACATGTTTCATTTTCAGTCAATCAATTATTTAATTACATAATGGTAAACTTAATTTAAAAGAAAGGGAGTAAAATAAAAACTTGGTTCTTATGAGTTAGTTTTTTAGTGTGTTTTGTTCCTTTGTTAGTGTTTCATTTAAAATAAAATAACCGAATTTATGAATGTTTTTTCGAACCAGAAAAATGTTTTATTTAAGGACGTTACGATGCAATTTTTCCTTGCGGAGAGAAAATACTTTTTATACCTATCTATACTTAATACTCATATATATAGAGGTAAAGTTTGTAAGTTTGAATGTAGGATGTAATCTCCGAAACTACTCATCCGATTTCAAAAATTCTATCACCAATATTTAGAATGGACTTTCAGGGTGGACATGGACTATATATTATCCTGTTAAAATAATAGGGCTTTTCATGGTGACCTATTTTACAGTTAAAGTCGACGGTTGAGCGACGCGTTTTTTACGAACGCTGCCTGATCGGCAAGAGATATTAAAATACTTTCTGTAGAAAAGTTGTAGAACATAAAAACTTCTATAAAAAAGTCCACTACAATGTATATCTATATGTTAAGGTTAATACACAAATTGATAAAATATGACTATAAGTTACTAAAAATCTACGCGTGTGAAGCCGCGGCAACAGCTATGTTTTATAAAATTATTTCCATCGTTTCCTTTACTAGGAAATTTTATTCATGTATTAATTTTGACAGAGAATTATTTGTATAATAATTAATTTAATAAATCTCATAAAATATAACAGAAAAATTACCTTAACAATATGAAAGTATGTTCCAAGAACACAGTTTCTGGAATTTGTCCCCAGAGGGATGATAAATTAATTAGGATAAATTATAGAAGGCTCACAAAGAGGAAGCTATTTATATATGAAAAACGTGAATGGAAATCTCTTATACGATGGTACAGGGCTTACAACCTGTATGAGCTAGCTTAAGTGATCACACAATGCAACATTCTCCAATTCCATTGTAAGAGTAAGAACACCCACACATTATCAAATTTTTTAAAGTTCTATATATGTGTTAGAAATCAAGGAATCTTTCGTATTTTCAATATGTCTATATGTTGTAAGCCTTGGGCCTTCGTATAAAGACTTGTATCCACGTTTCTCATAGGTAAATAGCTTCGTCTCTGTGAGACTTATATAATTTATCTTTATTAATAGTATACTTAGTTTGAGGTGACAACCTTACACTTTTTTCTTCTTCTTTTCGTGACTGATTCGATCAACGGACATTCACATATCACATTTTTGCATTTTTAAAATTTATTTAATTTTCTAAAATTGACAGAAAATCTTAAAATTGACATAGAATAAAATTAGTAAATTATTCTATGATAACCATGAACTTTCCACTGCTTATAGTAATGTGGTACAGTATAAGTGAATTTTTTAATACAAATATGTTGAGGGGTGGTTGGGAGGGTGATGGGAACGTAGGATTATGATAAAATGACGAAGAATGGGAGTAGATAGGAAAATAAATTGAATGATCTGGTTTGGGTTGTGAAATTGACTTTCATTTTATGCCCCGTACAGTCAAGATAAAAATATCAATATATGGTAATAATTAAAGATAAATGAATTTGTGGATCTGTATAAAAATAGTTTTTTTAGAGTTGGTATTGCAAAGAGGTCTGCTATTGTGATTTGGGATATGAAATGATAGGCGTTGAAGAAGATCAGGACCATCATTTCTATGGTAAGATAAAATCTGAAAAGGACTTTGAAGAATTAAAGGACTTTTCAGAGTTTTCATTGCTAATATGAGATCGAAAAGAGCGAGGTTATGGTACCTTTAAGTATATGTATTGGACGCTTTCATTTTACTTATGAGTACTGCTTAGACTGTATTTCACACCTGAGATTCATATTCCAGAATACTAAAAACATGCGAGAAATACAGTGTCTTGAAAGTGTCAAGATTTTAAAATTATTTTCACACACATATTTCGAAACCAAGCATACATGATGCGTTAGTGACTATGTGGTCTATATACTTGTTGAAATGACACGTTATAATTGACGGCGGATCCTACTTGTCGTATGTTAATTCGGCGAAATTAAACAATATTTTTTTTGTGAGAAAATAATTTTTGATTTAAAAAAAAACACGCATGTAGGTACTAAAAAGTAAAAAATAAATTTCAGGCATTTTTTTTTGGTTCAATCTCCAAATAACAGTTGGGCGCTTACGATATTGATATAGATTACAGAATTCTGTTGTTGATGGAGGGAAAGCGCCCACGCTTTTATTTTTGATTGATGAGCGATGAATCAAAAAATTTTTCTCCTAAATTTTATGTTTTACATTTAAGTACATACATTTAAATATATGCATGTTAATTTTTTTTTTCATTTTAATATAATTTTCTACCTAGTATACAAAATCACTTCAGTAGGAAACTAGCGCCATCTTTTGGTGAGCTCGTTAACTAGTTTCTCACAAAAAACTGTGATTCATTAATAATGATGGATTAATTAATTGCTGAATCTGATTGATAGAGTCATGTATTGTCATCGAGAATACGTATGTGTATTTATGAAATTTCAGCTCGATTGGACCATTGGGAAGCGGGTGAAATATCGATTATAAGATTCTGTTCAGACAAACAGTTGAAGCTAATATAAGCATGGTAAAATGAATAGCAAAAATGTAATGCATGAACTAAAAAATGTTGAAAAGTCAGAGTTCGAACACGAGTGTTCCACGTTTGAAAAACTTTGTTTGTCTTGGAAAACAGTAGTGGGAAATCATGGGGTAGAAAAGAGAGCTTTGCACTTGGGAACATCTATTTCTGGCGCGAGCGAAATGCTAATCAGTTCGCCATTGCCCTACGCGAAAAAAGTTTACAGTGAGTGGCCGAGCTATGAACGGTAAAAAGTAATGAAGGCATACTTTAAAGGCACTGCATGGTGCATATATACACCATGCAGTGCCTTTCAATCCAATGGGATGGATAGATCCAATTTTCACATATTTTTTTGACACATCTTGACATTGGTAACCATACTCGTATTAGATGCTTAGTTAATAAAAATTTAAATCAAGGTGGTCAAATATAATCATATACATATACAATCCCAAAAATTGGGCGATCTTGGGTGGAATCGGTAACGTTAAATTGTGCAAAATGATCACAAAAGCCAGTCATATGATAGGTCGTAAGGTCTATAAACACCCAAAAAGGTGTTAAGGTCTAAGGTCTAAAAACACCATACCCACTTTCCCATATAAATAGCTTCGCCTTTGTTTTTATTAAGTATCGAGTAATTTTTATATTTGATGTTATTCAAAGGAGAAGGGATTTAATATCAATAATGCATAATAAAGGAAATTCGGATACATTGGTTTGGCCGTGAAACGATCGACATAACAATTTTTTCCCGGAATTTCCGCAACTCAAAACCGTTTTGTTTAAAACTGAATGCAACTAATTCTTTCGATGGCCTCTGAATTTGGATACATTATTAATTAAATTGGAGCTTGTAATATATATATGTATGTGTAGTATAATATGTACACACTTGAAATACTATGCATGGAACTAAACTATTAAGGTTAGTTTCAGACACAATTTAAAACTATTTCAATACATTGTGATTCTTAACATAAATCTATGCAAACACTGAATTACGCAAATTGTAAGCGAATGAAACTCTTTTTGCAGCACAGTTGATAGCATAGCATTTGTCAACAGATTTAAATTATTAAATGTAATGTTATCTAAAGTTTTTTGTTTTATTCCTCTAAGTTTTTAATTTTAACTTTTTAAATATTGTCATGAATAAACGTTTTTATATTAATTGTTTAAACAAAACTAAAGTTGTTTTAATTTTTTCCAGCACACGAGTTGTTTTCTTATTAAAATGCATAATTCTCTATGTAACAATGTGTGTCACTAACGCTACCAGATAATGAGCAAATAAATATTTAGTCATTATTACTTTGTGTTTTGTGCGACCATGGTGTTCTATAACATTTTTTATTTTATTTCATTTATTTACAAAATAATTTGTCTATTTTACTGCACTGGTTGAAATTTTATAAATATTTATTATGCGCTTTTTTTTTAATTTACAAAGGCGAGCCAAAACTGTATTTTTCACATAAATATTATTTTAAAAGTATTTTTTAATAATTTTGTTACATATTTTATTTGGTTGCTTTTATTTTATTTAATTTATTTATAGTATTTTATTTTACAAACGTTTCTACTACTTTTTGTGAACTTATCTTTGTGGTTACTGTTGTCACGTGTGCAGTTTTTGGACATCTAATAATTTAGCCATCATTTAGTGGTGCAACATTTGAAATATAATTTTTCATTTAAACATTGTACCACACACACCATTTATCAATACTATAATTTTGAGAGGAGCAATCCCTCTCATCATTATACTCATCCCAATTATAATAATTTAGTTGTCTGTCTGTCCCTGTAACTTCTTTATAGTAAAAAATTTCACCTTTTTGTTTCTTCTTTTTTTCTTTTCTTTTTTATATAAATAAATAAATACTTATTCCTTAGGAACCGACATGTAATAGTACCGTCATTTGACGGGTTACAGGTAGTCTCATTTTAATTTCCAAATTAAACTATTACAGAACTTCTTCTTCTTCCTTAGCCTTCTTCCCTCCACTGCTGGATGTAGGTCTCTTCCATTTTCCTCCACACATCTCTGTTTCTCCCCCTTCCCATTCTTTCTTCCTGCTTGCTGGACTATGTCATCAGACCACCTTTTGGGAGGTTTTCCGACGCTTCTACTTTTCGTCCAGGGCCTCCACTGTAGGATTCTGGGTGCCCATCTAGTATATTCCTGTCGAGACATATATCCAGCCCACTGCCATTTTAATTTCGCAACACGGTCCATAATATGGACAACTTTTGTTCGGCGTCTTATTTCTTTATTTCGTAGCGCAGTGGGTATGAAACTGGCTTCCCACACCGAGGGTTCCGGGTTCGATTCCCGGTGAGGTCACAATTTTAATCTATGTGATTTACTCAAGCCTGGGTATTTTGTGATGTATTTTGCTTCTGTAATTGGGCCTCCTGGCCTGTTGAAGCGCAAAAAAATCTGATTTTATCTCGAAGGCTCACGCCGAGCATCTGCCTTTCCATGGCCCGCTGTGTACACTTTAATTTGTGGACACAAATTACAGAACTATATCATGACAAATATTCATCAAATGACACCCAAAAAAGACTTCAATTTCCATACTCTACCTTACACTTTCCATACTTTACCAATTTACACCCAAAAAAGACTTTAATTTCTAAATGTGGAGACCTGTAATTGGCCATCTATATTATATCAATGTTTTCTATGCTTCTTTTTTCTGTGCTGTTGGTCTTCCATGAACATTAATAAATAAATAATAAATAAAGAAATGAAATAATTAAATAATAAATAAAATAAAAGAAATAAATAAATAAATAAAGAAAATAAATAAAATAAGAAATAAAGAAATAACTAGATAAATAAAGAAAGAAAGTAAAGAACTAAATAAATAAATAAAGAAAAAAGAATAAAGAAAAAATAAATAAAAAAGAAATAAAGAAAAGAAAGAAAGAAGAATAACATAAAGAAATCCTTAAATGAAAGTAAATAACTCAAATAAATAAATAAAGAAAGAAAAGATAGAAGAGAAAAAATGAAATAAATACTAATAAAATAAATAAAAAATAAAAAAATAAATAAATAAATAATTTAAATAACAGAACTAAAAAATAACTAAAATAAATAAATAATAAATAAATAAATAAATAAATAAATAAATAAAATAAAAAAATAAATAAAATAAATAAAAAAAATTAAATAAATAAATAACTAAATAAATACCTGCATTGTCATACAAAAAATAGCTTCGTCCTATGAGACATCTATGACTTCCTTTCACTTGAATATTTGGGTGAATTTTTGACAATGTATGATTTACTCGGTGCATTTAAGTGGATTATAAAATGTTGTTTTGGTTTTGTACCGTACCGTGGGCCGCCAAATCAGTTACCGGGCGCCGTTTATGGCGGGATGTTAATGAATAATAATTAGGGAGACTGACGCCAGACGGCGCCTGCTGTCCGGGCCCGCGATCCCAAATTATAACTAATGTATGGGAAATCAATAGCCAATAATATCAATTAGAAATTATCAAATGGTTCTTATCTCCAGCCTAACAATTAATATTTATATTAAACGCCATGATTTATAATCAATTAAAGACGGTTTCAATAAAAATATAAATATTCATAAATAAACAGTACTATAAATGTAAGATGTAACGTGATTCTCGTAATGTCAAAAGTTGTTAAATCAAATGTAAACAAATTTTTGTTGATAAAAATTTAAAGCCTCATTTATAAGTTCAATAAATGCAGATAACAAATTCAATTCACTTTATTTTTTATTTTCAAATCTAGAACAGGCCATGAGGCCCAATTACTGTAGCGAAATACACCACATAGCACCTAGGATCGAGAAAATCACATACGTATATATGAGGCGAATGTTGAAGGCAACAGGAATAGAGGGCGTCCGTGAAAGACCTCTCACGATCAGGTACTACAAGTATTTGAGGATGGCCCTGTTAAAAGCCGCAACAACCGTAGAACGTGTATGAGAAGATGTATGAATGTGGCCGAAGCAAAAGTGGTGTGCCAGGATAGAAGAGTGTGGCGTTCAATCCTCTCTGCCTACCCCTGCGGGGAAACGGCGTGATGGTTAGTTAGTTAGTTAGTTATATCGATGTCACCGGAAATTTGAACCTGGACCCCCTAGTATGACAAACCAGTATTGTGCCCACTGGACTGTTGATATTACGATTGCGCTTAAAACGCATCGAGTAATGCGTAGTTTTTCCACTGTCAGCTTAAAAAAAAATCAAATCGTATGATTTTCTTAAGAAACGATGTGTAAAAATTATTTTTAAAGACATTTAGATAGTATTTAATGTATTAAAATGTTATAAAAACACATTATTTAACATCCTGGTCACTACAAGGCGAAATACATCGATATCTTCTTCTTCTTCATGTGCCCTGTCGGGTCCCCCCGACGTCGGCGATCATCTGGGAGAAAGTTTCCCTGTCCAGGGCAGTGCGGAACAGCTCTTCTAAGCTTCTTATCCCGGTCCACGGATGTTTCGATATGTATATTTCATTTCGCCGATTTTTTTTTTGCAGGCAAGTATATTTTTGACGTTTAATTTCTAGGTTACAATATAAATGGTTGGAAGTGTATCAAACTCGAACGCACACACGGCGCCGTATCATTTATATTATGATTGCTTCAAATACGCAGTATACAGTGCGTGGTTTTGCCATTACCAGTTTCAAAAATGAATGAATAAAATGAAATATTTCTCCCTTGGCACACGCCGCCGTGTATAGGCCCCATTAGGTTTGTTTGTTTTTCCACCGTGTAAGTGTACATAATAAGTAGGCACGCTGCCTCGTGGTGCCCACACACCTAGGCGGGTGGAGGGATTTGCGATCTCGATACATTCCCTTTCCGCTGCTTGGGTGCCGCCTCCAGATTTGTGTTCGAGCAGGGATCTACTTGGTGGTTATGTTAAGAATATTGCATTTTAAAAATATTTTTGAAAAGAATTGTTATTAAAAAAAATATGTTATTCAGAATATTTTGGTTTGTTCAAATTTTTCAGAACAATGTATTGGATTTTGTCCCAGGGATATCAGTAATCAACATATATTATATACATATATATTCCAATCAAAAGTAGATACCTCATTAGTGACATCTGTGTTAAATTAAGGAGAATGAAAAAGCTTTGGACGCCGGTCGCGCTAATGATAATTACAAGATGCATATGAAACGGGTTGTAAAACTTAAATATATATATATACAACTTCCAAAAATTTGATAGATGTGGTATTTTATCATGGGTGGAAATTGTTAACGTTACATTGTGTAGAGTGATCACTTAAGCCAGTCGTGCGATAGGTCGTAATCATAATGAAAGCCCAAAGACTTCCGTACCTACTTTCCCATAAAAAATATAATTTCGTCTCCATGAGACGTCTATAATACTTATATCTTAAATACCTATGTTATTAAATTTTTTTATTTTTTATTTATGAATTGTAATTATAAAAAAAACTCGAAGCTTCTCTGTACAGCAACAAACGACAAAAATGATATAAATTTTAAGCTAAATTTTTATTGATACAACATGCCATACTGAAATATTATATGATAAAGTTTAGCAAATTGCATACGCGTAGTCATCGAAGATTACTAATTGATAATATGCTGAATTCCTGATTTTATAGAAAACATAGCATATAAATTTATAGGAAAAATGATTTTGGAAGGAATAGGATACATAAAATCTATAATTCGGTACATTTTAAATTAGTAATCCTCGGTGACGGCATTCAAAAAATTTTTTTTTTGGATTGGATTGCTGCCATTGCTTTTATACCCCACATATAATAAATGTATTGTGACCTTGGCAGAAATCGAACCCAGAATCTTCGGTATGAGTAGCCGGTGTCATAGCCACTGGACTACAATGACCGTAATCTTCAAGGTATCTAATAAGCGGCATTAGAATCCAAAATAGAAACTTATACATTCAAAATTGAAATTAGGAAGACTCTCCCGAAGTTTTTGCTAGTAGCTACGAGACACCTTGTATACAGGGTTAATTGTAAAACATTAATAACCTCGCAGGACTATACTCCTGCCTTGATTATGAGTCGAAAATGTTCAAGCTATTATGACCTAATATCAATAGTTAAGGAGATATGCGAAATCAAAGTTTGCATTTTTTTTTCAATATTTCTGACTTATTTTTTGTAAAACGTTGGACTATCATTACAGTAACTTAACAATTGGCAAATTGAAATTTAAGAATTGTAAAGCTGTAAAGATGCTGTATTGTATGTAGGCATGTATGCAAATAATAATTTCTATTTCTTATACAAAGTTGATGTATATTATGTTTGGACGATGCTTGTCTCACTAGAAATCTGTGTTGATATAGGCATTTATCTCTTTGGTCCAGTGTACGTGTTTCACGCCCGTTTTATGACGGGTCCAAACACTATATTTAAAAAAAAAATGCCCACGGTATTGGAAGACCTCTGTGGAATGGCACAACTGCACAGGTATTACAGAGATGAGTGTGGGAGAACTGCCAATGGGCAGGCAGCGCACTCTATGGTCTGATACGGACGATAATAAATTACTAATCACCACCATTCAAAATGGTCATATGGAAATAAAAACACTTGTTTTTTAAGTTCTACCTATTTAATTTTTCTGAGACGCGTTTCGCCTTATGAGGGCATTATCAATCTAAATATTTTACATTCTTGTATTTAACAACTTGTATTTATATGAAAAGTATTGAAAAACGACGATATATAATTTTAAGAATTAATGAAGATTTTTCGTACTTCTGAATGATTTTAAGAAACTATTCTATTTAAACACTAATGACATATAAGGAAGAGGAGAGATTTACAATTTGATTTAAATGTGATTTCTTAGTAAAAAATTATGTTGATTAAGGAATCTTAACAGTTTTTAAACATACAATGTATAAGTATACTGTTCATTTTATAGACCAATTAAAAAGATTCACAGATGTTAAGAACAAAGTTAGATAAGATATTTTTAAGTTAATTATTTTGAATTAATCAATGAATAGTAGTAAGCAACAACCAATGTTAAGACTGAATAATGGTAAGTGATTGAATGTGAAAAAAGAAAAAGTATATCAAGAAATGATTTAAATAATGGGTGAAAAAAGATGAGGAGGTAGGAGTCAGCATAGAGGTGGAGGAAGAGAAGATTAGATATAGTGAGTGAATGGTCAATTAGGTTTTCACATAATATGAAACACAAAGTATTAAAATAGCAAAGCTGTCTTAGTACATAGTAAGAAAATTACAAAAAAAATAAAGATATGAAAAGAAAAATTTATTAAGAGAATTATATTTTTTAAATTATATGCAGGAAGGACAAAAAAACAATAACTCATGTAAATCTGAATTTCAAAGAAGTGAAAGCGAGTCACTTATAAGAATTGCTATTGGTTAAATATCTCTCGGAAAATTGTCACATTATTAGCTTTTCGATTGGTGAGTCGTGACTTCATGGTGTGAAAATATTCCGTTGCGCTTTTCGTTGCATCCTATACTTCCACTCAAAACGCGCCTAAAGAAGTATAACTTCAAAAATCTACGCACGTCGATGAACTTTGTGATTATTTCGTTTTGCATTCGCGAGCTCCAAAAAAAGCTTGAATGAATTTTTACGATGTAAAAAATGTTGGTATAAATATTTTCATTGTACGGCCGTCGCGTCTGGAATGATCCCACTCGACTAAATGGCTCCGAGCCACGGTAATAACAGGTTAACAGCATCCGAGGTCGGGGTACCAATTTCATCTCGCGTATAAATCATCTCCCAATCACGGGGCGAGCGCCTACCGCGTGGTCCACCGACGGAAACGGAGGCTGGCGAACGTACGACAGCGGATATATTTGATTCTTTGATTATACGGTTCTAAATTTCATTTTTGGAATTGATATATCGAGCTGATATTGCATTCTCTTTTGAATTTTATTTCATTGTATATGTATAGTATACGAGCTACCAGTACGACCGTACTCACTTAGAAAACACAACATTTATTAACTTTTTTTTAAAAGTTTGTTCAAATTTTTAGAGTCAGAATTTTGTCCCCAGAGGGATCATTAATTAAGATAAATTCAGTTTCAGTGCCGATAAATCGGCGTTTATTGGTCTCTGATTATTAGGTACATGCTTAATACATATAGATACATTACTAAATAAACACAAGCATAAGGCAGTATGTAAAAAGCCTCCCAGTCATTACTTACATTGCTCACCTGTTCTAAGGTAAGTAACTTTCAGTTCAATTCAACATACTTATTATAATTTAAAAGTGAGAATAGCGAGAGTCATTTATAGTTATTTTACACAAGGAAATAGCAAAGAAAAAATAAAGAAAAGAAAAAAAAATATAAAAAAGTGGTACCTTGAAAAAAAATTATGTGAAAGAATATAAGGCACCAGAAAAAATGTATTTAGTAAAAAGAAAAAAAAAGTACAAAATCAATAAAAGCTCAATGGAAATACATTAAAAGTAACGAATGTGAATATTATATTAAAAATATACAAAATAAAATTGTGGTTGTCTCACAGACACGAAGATGGGAAAGTAGCCGTTGAAGTCTTTTGGGCGGTTATAGAGTTTACGACCCGTATTATGGGTGGCTTAAGTGATTACTTTACAAAATGCGACGTAATATCCATAGATGGCGTTTTGTATTTATTACAAAAAATACAATCATAATTGTACTACAATTATACATAATTGTAATGAAAAATGAAAATAAAAATAATTGAAAAGAATACACTACCGTGTTCAAATAATGTGATGTCATGACAAATATGATATCGGTGACGAATATGATGTCACGTCAGCCCTAATGATCGACCCTGCAAAGGGATCCGAAACGTTAGCCAGAAAGGTCGTAGAAACACGGCAAAATATCCCAAAAAATTGAAACTCGAAAAATATCAAAATGTTTAAGAAGAAATGCAGAAATCACATCACAGAATAATATAAAATTATTATATAAAAGTAAATATACGCATGGTTTTAATATTAGTTAATGATAAATGATATTATTGTACATAAAGGCATAGATAATTAAAAAAAAAGTATCCAAAATAGTAACTACTATGGCAATCGGCTGGGATCGTTTCCATTACTCTATATTATTATTTTTATATGTATGTGTAATAAATAAGTAAAATGAGTTATTTGAAACCGGTTGCTTTTGAATAACAATTAAATTACATGGTTAAATACAAAGCTAATTGTATAAATTTATTAAATAATAAATAAAACATAGTTTTTTTTACGGGACTTTTAAAATTTTAACCCATTAGGTTATCCAATACCGAGACATTATGCCACGGCTATTTATTTGCTTTTTTGTAAAGAAGAAATGCAGAGTGAACACATTTCTTAATATAAAATGAATATTTGTCTCATTAAGACAATTTTTTTCACGTGGAAGTCTTTATAAAACAGCTCAAGGTTTACAACCTATATGAGCTGGCTTAAGTGATCACTTTATGCAATGCAACGTTGACTAATTCCACCGGAAGACAATCCACACATTTTTATATTTTTGAAAGTTTTGTATATGTGTGGTATAAAAGCAAATTTATCAATTTCCAAAAACATTTAAGCATCGAAGATTACTAATTTATAATGTACTGATAGAGATTTTATAGGAAACGTGGCCTATAAATTTATAGAAAACTAGATTTTGGAAGGGATAGGTAGGTACATAAAATCTTGAATTCAGTACATTTTAAATTAGTAATCCTCGTGACTGCATTAAAAACATTTATTTATTTATTTGGAGATTGCTGCCTTTGCTTTTATACCTACCCACATATGTTAAAAATCAGTTTTTTTATATATTCGAATGGACTACTCTACAGACGTCTATGATACTTTCTATGATATAGTTACTATACATAAATTTCACAGCTGGTAATGTTCCCTATATATTTTTTGATATGGAATATTAGGCAATATTATTTTTAATGTAGGTAGGTATATATGATATTCATTTGAATTATTTAACATAAAAATTAGAATACGCCTCACAATTAATATATTTTTTAACTCCATTTATAGACCAGCATATTATATTATTAACAACATTGTTAAGCATATTTGTCTGTTTTAGCTGCGCGTAGATCGATAAAAATAGCGTAGCGTTCGGTCGCTATTTTATTATCGACGCGGAATCTGATATGATAATCTGTAACCCTGTTGATTTAGCTGTTGGAACGAGCCTGCCATATTTCTATGGAAATGCTAAAAATAATTAACGTCTCTGCGTCGAAAAGGACGACGTATAACGATCGCTGTAAATACCGGTGAGCAGTTTAAAATACCCACTCTGCCTCATTCTCATATCAAATATTACGCCAAGCGTTTTTCACCTGTAGGCGTTGTTAAGGTACTCGAGAAATCGTAATAGAACCAACTTGTCGATGCAAAGGTTCAACACACTTAATTTTTTTTACATGAAGAAATCAACAGGTTATTAATTTAATTGTTATTCTTAAAATGGTGCATACGTAAATATATCGACGGCCCCTACGTATACTGTCGAATCTGTAAAAATTCTTTTTTCGTTTTAGTGTCTTAAAACATCCGAATTACTCTATATTTTCAGATAAATTAATTACATTAAAATTAATTACAAAAAACACTGCTTGAACCGCATACGTGAATACATGGCACAATTGTTTTGTCATTATTTGCATCACAGAATTGAGTCAAGTATGTACAATAAATAAAATATATTGCTAAATGTAAAGAAAGAAGAGAACTTTTAAGGCAAACGATAACTAATACGCGCGAATCGAGTCCCTATAATAATATTTCCATGACAACTCTTTTCGCCAGCCTTGATTCTTGATTTCATTCATTCTCCACGTAAGGTCAAGACGATCGAAGTTCCATTTTTTTACTTTCAAGTTCAAGTTTAGTTTTAAAAAAACTAACCCATAAAAACCAAGTTTTTATTATACTCCCTTTCTTTGTAAAATATAACAACAATTAAAGACGAATTAAAACATATAACATAATACTAAACTTACAGTAATTATAATATATTTCTAAAATTTCAGATGTTTTGAGCTTTGATAAGACACTTCATGCTTCATCACTTCATCAGTCAATTTAGATTTTCGAAATTCATAGTGAAGTACCTATTATGTATACCGACGGAGTAATTCAAATTTATAAAATATTCCGCGACGTTATCGGGCAGGCTTTGCTAGTAATCAAATTTTTGTAATGATTCCAATTTGAAAAATCCAAAATTATACTATAATTATTATTATTTTTTAACGAAAATTTGATAGATCTTCTTGATCGTCGCCACGAGTCTGCTTGCAAAGTTTCAGCTCGATTGAATCACGGGAAAAGGGTCAAAAATCGATCCAAAGTTTTTTCGACGGCAAGCCGGCAAGCAAGCGAGCAGACGCCACGAGTTAATGTAAAGGGAGTAAATACCATCAGAGCAAACTAAAATACTCTGACATGTATTGTTTATACATAAATGTTGTGCGTCGATATTGCCTAAAAGACTGAAGTTTTATAATGTTACAAAGTATGATTCTTATTTTTTGTACAAATCTTTATCCGAATCGCGAGATTTGATTTATACCCCTTATTATAAAAGGGTAGAGTGTGTATAAAATGAATAATAAATTAGTAAAAAATGCCGTATCCGATATTGTTCATTGTTTTATAACTGCAGTAACCTTTATTATTACTGCACAGAATAAATCTCTTTTTGACAATTTTATTAAATGATTTTTCGATGGTTATCTGTGATTTTTCTGGGCTATTTTGGGGTAAGTATTTGAACATCGTAGACTAAATAATTTCTATTATTAATAAAAATTTACTTTGTTTTCACCACTTATCTATTGAAAATATCAACATGTTCAGGGCCAATGGACCCTTCATTATAAACAATGAATATATAAAAAAAAATATATGGGAAACTAATAATAATTAAGTACTAACATGAAAACAAATTTAAAAGATAACTATTCGTAAAAATTCATAAACCTAGTTATTTATAATATTCAATTTACTAGTAACACTTTTTCTTATTTTCAAAATTTCTATTTTATGTATCAAACTGTAATTCTGTATAATTTGTGTATAAAATTTGTAAACCCTTACCTACTTATATTAAAATAATGATCCATAGCTAAAAGATGATTCGCAAATTCGGAATAATTATTGTTTCTTAAACACCTCGAGTGTTCCTTAACTCTAACATCAAAAATTCTACACGTTTATCCCATATAAGAATAATCATAGTCATTACAAATCAATTATTATAAATTGATTGTTTATACACCCGCTTTTTTTAAAGAGTAGTCCTTATCCTTATTATTTAATATATATTTTTTTAAATGAATTATTATATTAGAAAGCTGGTTGAATAACATTCGATATTTTTTGACTGTTGAATTTGAAATTTGATTATTTATAAATATAATTTTTCTCATTTATGAATTATTTATATAGAAATAATTCCTTGTTTTACCGTACTCATTATTTTTATTATACTAAAACAAATAACAAACACGACGACTTTAAGCAATTGAGTCAAGGTATGCTTAGAATTATAAAGTATAAAATGAGTATGTCATACATCAAATAAATAAATAAAGAAATATACTTCAAATTCTAAAATTACTGTTTATTGGAAATTTTATGGTTTTTATTAATTTCTTTAACATTCAGAAGAACGTCGAATCTTACATTCAATCAAAACGAAGTCGTGAAAGCACATAACTGAAATATCTGTATACATAAATAATAATTTTGGTTAAATTATTATTTTTTCATTGCTTATTTTACAGAAATTATAGTTCATAAATTTATTAAATGTTCTTATGGAGTGCACGCCTATTAGGAACAAATTAAAACTAAATTTAAAATACTAGGTATATCTCAAATACAGATTTTATAACAGGGTAAAAAAATAGCCTTTTATTTATTAGAACAATGTGAAAATATTTTGATGTTTTAAGTGCTGGAAGATCATAAAAAAATCGATGAAAAAATATTAAATTATTATATAAAATTATGTCTTAGGGCAGGTATACACAAAAACAAGTTGCGGACAATGTACAAAAGTCGAAAGTTTTGGAATACACTAAGATCGGCTAATGAAAGGAGTATTTATTTGTGTGGACATTTTTAATTCTTTTTTAAATTGTTTAAAGAAGCACTAAACACATCCACCGTATTCATTTCCTATATATAACCTGAAAATGCAAGTGATTGTGTTATGCGGACCGATGTTGTATTTATAAACGTTCTTTCTTGAAAAATTCATTCGTTTACAAATTGAAAACATATTTTTTGTGCAAGGTATTTATCGTTTTGAATGAATTTTTCATAATTGATATCGCTTACTGTAATAATAGTTCAACGTTTTGCGAAAAATAAGATATAAATATTGAAAAAAAATCAAACTTTGTTATTGCATATCTACATAACTAATGATATTAGATCATGGTTGCTTGGGTATTTTCGACTTATAATCAAGGCAGGAATCTGCCTGTAAAGTGTTTTAGACTAGCTCTGTTACACCTTAATATAATATATCACTAAGTGTAAATTTTGGTTATGTATACATTAACATTAGGTAATGCACATATTAACTCTTAGTTAGTGCATATATACAGTATACCCGGTGTCGGAGCCTTTAATAGCATAAAATATGATCAATTTCAACAAAAAAACACCCCCTACATGTCATTTTTCTCCAGCATAATGAAATGGAGGTAGTGTGTCAAATTACTAATATCTACCCATGTAGAGGTCCTCTAAATATCAAAGAGGTCTTATTTGAAAGATAAAACAATAAAGATCAATATTAAGTATTTTTAAGTTAAGTATTTTACCAAAATTTACAAAAAAGAAACCAAAAGTAATTGTTAATAAAAAATTACGAAAAAAACCCTGTTTTTATGACATATAGCGGTGTTTTGTTGGTCATATTTTATGCTATTAACGGCTCCGAAACCAGTCACCGGACACACTATATATACTAGTTAATGTATACATGAACGAAATTCTACACTTTATAACATATACATTATTTATAAAAATGTTTTATTTATTTATTTTTATTTAGATATAACCTCGTACAGGACGAATGTTAAAACAGTGATAATCTTACATGCTGACAGGCGGTAAATGTTCGTCGGAAGAAAACCGCGTGGCGTTCTGTCCTCCCACGGCGCGAAGGAGTGCAGGGAGCAGGTCCGGCCGGCCTCACGCGCGGGATGAAGCGGGACCCGGAGTGACCCGACCTCTGCGCGGAACACCCGCGACGAGGCGTGCGGCGCGGCGCTGCTGAATCGTTACCCGCGGATTTCGGTCCGCTCGCCGCTGGGAGTCGAGAGCGCTGCCAGCTACGGCCGGCGCCAGCCGACAGGTTTAAAGACAGGGTGATCAAAAAATATATTATTATTATTTTTATATCACAATTATAATAATTTCGTTGTCTGTCCGTCCATCCGTTCATCATCTGTCTGTCTGACCCCGTAACTTCTTGTAACGTCCGTTACTTCTTTATAGTATTTTTTCTCTTTTTTCCCCTTTTTCTTAAAAAACGTAAAAAAATTAATAGTATTGTATGATTATAATAGATTATATATATATATATATAGATATAGATATTAGATATATATATTTATAATATATATATCGTAAGAGGTCCTTAACCTTGTTGTTTGTGCCGAACACTGTCTTTGGCACAAACAACAAGGTTAAGGACCTCTTAAGACCAGCGAAGGATCGGGATCCCCTTGAGACCGACGGTGTTTATAGGCTCGACTGTCAAAATTGCGACAAAGTGTATGTGGGACAAACAGCACGCACGATTTCAAAGAGGGTTGATGAGCATAAAAGAGCATGCAAACTCGGTCACCCGGAAAAATCGGCATTGGCTGGGCACTTTCTAGATACGGGCCACCATTTTTCATTTGAGCCGAAAATCTTAGGAAAGCCCAAAAGTCACCACTCGCGCCTGGTCAAAGAAGCAATTGAAATATACAAGCACCCGGTAAACATTAATAGGGATGACGGTCTTAAGTTAAAAACATCGTGGTATCCGGCGCTGCAGGATAAATCATCAAGGCAATACTTAACCTACACTTCAACACTCACTCATCACATCAGCCCTGATGATGGACCCTGCAATGGGATCCGAAACGTTGGCCAGAGAGGTCACATATACACGGCAGAATATCCCAGAAAACTATACAGAAGATGATAGCAAATTCGGAATAATTATATTATTGATACTTAAACGCCTCGAAAATCAAAATTTCTACATGTTTTTCCTATATAAAAATAATCACAATAATTACAAATCAATTTATAAACACAAGATTTGAAAAAAAAAATCCTTATCCTTCTAATTTAATATTATTTTTTAATTTGTTTAATGTTTTTTAGAGCATTAGCAGAATATGAAAGGTGGTAAGAGAATCGATAAAGGATTGAAGGGAGAGGCTTATCTGTTGTTATCTGCCTTTAGATTGCGACTTATTTTATGAATCGTGTGACAAAGAGAAGTATCCCCTTCAGATCCGTTTGTAGCGACTCAATCAGATCCGCTCAGGGATTAAACACGACACGGATTGATTTGGAATGCAGGCAGTTACCAAGGCCAAATTGTGACGAGTGAGGAATTCCGACTATACGGGCAGTGTATGGTCGGGTCCTGGTGCGGGCCTGCGGTCCAGCGATCTTCCTGGGCGATCGGGCCCGCCCTGCGCGGTAATGGCGGCCGGCAGACACCAGCGCCGCGGGCGCCATGGCGCGGGCGCAGACAGCGTTCCATATTTCAACAGTCGGACGACGGTTCCAACGCTCAATTTTAAAAAAATCGTTCCAAATTTTAAATTAAAAGTTGATTCTATTTCGTGATTTTGAATAGGTCAGATTTGTTCTTTGTTAGTTTAAATAGTTTATTTTTTATGTATTTAATTGATAATATACAGGGTATACCAGAGCTAGCAGCAGAAACTTCGCCGGTAGATTACTGCCCATGTTTTGAGTCTAAAATGATCACGCAACCATGACCTAACATCAACAGCTATGGAGATATGCGATATCAAAGTTTGCATTTTTTTTCAATATTTCTGACTTATTTTTTGTAAACAGTTGATCTATTATTACAGTAACTTGTAGCGATTATGAAAAATTCATTTGCTTCAATAAAACTTAAATAAAATGTTAAAAACTTAACTTATTAAAAAATAATCTTTTTCAATTTTTGCAAGGTTTTTATCATTTTATTCGAATTGTATTAAAGCGAATGAATTTTTCTTAATCGATATAAGTTACTGTAATGATAATTCAACTTTTTACAAAAAATATTGAAAAAATCAAACTTTGGTATTGCATATCTCCATAACTATTGATATTAGGCCATGGTTGCTTGAACATTTTAGACTCATAACATAGGCAGGAATCTACCGGTAAAATTTCTGTTGCTAGCTCTGATACACCTGTATATAATATTTAATTACAATGATACCTAGAAAATGTTTACAATTCAATTTTTTTTAAATGTATATACCTCACTAAAAAGAATTATGATTCTTGTGTGTGGTGAGGTATAACCACTTACAATCATATAGGTAGTGTAATCTATGTAATTTAATAAACAATGAGAAAGGCAATATACTGTTTATCTAATAAATCAAAAATCTTAACATAATATATAGAATTAGCAGTCAAATAAATAATAATATAGAATAAGCAGTCAAAAGAGACCAAACTCAATCACAAAAGTCAATCGCACAGTAAATGAGAATCCATTCGGGTTCACTGGGGGAATATACACACAAGACGCAACCGCAAAACATTCACAAATCAAGTAATTGTACAGGTATCTTCATCGATTTGAGGGTAGTACTCGACAGTATCTCCCTCATCAGTATCAGTTTTAAAACATGATTTTTTTCTGGTTCCTTGTTCTACTTCTACAAGTACGTTAATGGTATCTATTTTGACTTTTTATCAACTATTTTTAAATAAGTACATTTTAATATTTTTCTTATTATTGTCGCAGACGTGATCGTAGTTGTGGTCGCTGGTAGCGATTCAATTTAATTTATTGTGTGTACAATATATACATTACAAACATACATTTAATTTGTAAATGTTACAATATTTTAATTAACATACGTTAATATAAAATAATTAATATCAAGTAGGAGAATCCTGCTTCGGAAAACCCTCTCAGAGATATGGAAGATATCAATGTCTGCGGTTGCTTTTCCAAGAGGCATCGGCAGGTTGGTCCTGTATATTGAAGTGTGAAACAATCTTTGCTGACGCTGTCTAAGGTAATTATCAGGACATACAATAGGATGAAACCACAGTCAAAACCAGTGACGGTATTTTAACCGGTTATTTAGTGTAGCAAAATAGTTTTTTGACATATATATAGGATAAATTTTTTTAAAAAAATAACTGGGAAGATATCAGTAGAAATTTAATAAATATTTTCTACAGTACTTTCTGTTAAATTAAATTAAGTTTCATTCAATACAGATTTCAAAATCTGACAAATTTTTAAGTAATATACCTAGAATATTTAATAGAATAGTAAAGTTCATTCACTGTAGATATACATGATAACAAGATTTTATCAATATACCTAGAATATTTAATAGAATAGTAAAGTTCATTCACTGTAGATATACATGATAACAAGATTTTATCATCATGTGGTATGAATATAAAAAAAAGCTTGTTGGTGTAATGGTCATGACGCTCTCCTAGTGGTCGGTGGTTCGAGCCCCATTACAGGACACCAGCAAGATAGTCCTACCTTCATAGTTTATTTTGAAAACAGTAAGAATATTGATGTGACACGTACTCCGTGTTCGCATCTCTTATTCTTTAAAAAAAAAAAAAATGTGTTCGGTATTCGTATTTCAGCACCAATCGTGCAACTAAACTGGAATTTGGCGTCAACACCACTTCCCTCCTTCCCCCTTGCCTTACCTACCATATAGTCGTCACCTACCATAAGTATCGAAATCGTTCATTGCGCGCAAGTTGCGTATACACGGGTCGAATTTATTGAATAAACCCTGCCGCCAAGTGTCGTGCCTTCGTATGGATAGGTGAATCGTCAATTAATTAAACCTTATCGCAGTTCAGAAGGAGAAGGAAACATTTTCCTCCTCCTTCCTTTCGAAATACAGTCCACTAATTCGTACCAACATCATACCCTCAACCCTTTATTTCCGTCACTATCCGTCCCATTCCCGTGCACGGCGATTTGCGTCGTGCACAAAATGAATATGACTACATCCAAACAGACTGTGTTCAGTTTTAATTTCATCTTCTCAAAATGTTATTTTGAGATCATTAATACATTTTTTAACAATACCGCATACATTTAGTAAGTACTTGAAATTAATGAAATTTGATCTTGGAAAATGCAAAAAACTTACATTTTAATTTAGAAATAAAATAAATCGATATAATATCTTTTTAATTTTAGTGGACATGCCGCGTTGTGCGCCAACACCGTGGCTGGCTTTCATCGCTCGTTCGGACGAAGCCAAGCAGTTATTAAGTTATATTTATTTAAAGGTGTACGGGCCTACCCCGAGGGCCTTGTTTGTTTAACAAAAGTGTAACGTATTATTAGTTATTCCAAATTACAAAAAGGGCAAAGCGAATGGCAGCGTTAAAATTGATTGGTCAGACAGTTTTATTCCGCGAATCCTGACTCAGTGGGAGCGGAATCTGGCGAACATCTCGCGCACTTCTTTTGAGGAAAATTATTACATTTTTCATACTTACGTACATTATTTTCGGATTAACGACTTGGGCAGGCGTGAGCGTTTATATCAATCAATATTAATTGTTATATTCATTTTATTTATATACAGGATGTCATGTAGCTGGTAGCAAAAATTTGGACGAGTCGGCTACATTCAATTTTGAATGGAAAATATTGTAATATTGAATAGAAAATATGGTAAACAGAATGGTCATCTTGGAACAACACTATAGAGTGCTCTAGAATGCCCCACAGCTCTGTGTGATTATATACAATATTCGAGAAACATCTGGAAGAAATAGAAACCCTTCTCGCAAACACTAGAATGTAAAGAATATTCTCGAAGATTCGAAAAAGCAACGTCTTTCGTATAAAAAGCGGAATCAATGCCGCAACGGGTCATGTTTATTTTGACGTTTGAACCGGCGCGATATTAGCAACAAACCATAGCGATCGGTGTGGCCAGCGTTTTCGCAACCGACAGTAAATTTAGTGAAGTATTTACTTTAAGTGTGATAGTTGTACGGAGTTTTCTCGAAAGCGTTAACAAGCGATAATAAAGTGTTCATAAACGAGTGATAAATTAATAAATAGTGTGAATTCGAGATAAGCTTAATTCGTGTTCAGTGACAGTAAATTAATTAAAATAATTAATAAATAATCAATAAATAATCAATAAATCATCAATAAATTTCCGGTGTTCGTGACAATATTCTTTACACTTTGGGTGAATTGTTGATAGTTACGGAGATAAACGACATTGAAGTTTGCATTTTTTCAAAATTCCCACAAAATGTTAGAGGTTGAAAGCCATGAAAGTAATTTATATTAAATATTAAATATTCATTCGCTTAAAACAAAATGAATGATTCTTAAAAATGTTCTAAGGTTTTCGCAGCCACTCAGAATCTTCAGGTTTGTGTCTTTTGGGGTACTGACGTTACGGATCCTATTGCAGGGTCCATCATCAGGGCTGATGTGTTGGTCATCACATATTTTTAATATTCGATATAAGTTATTGTCACTACTCCAACGACTTATTTTTTGTAAAACATTGGACTATCGTTACAGAAACTTATAAAGAATATGCAAAGTTTATTCCCTTTTATACAATTCAAATAAAATAATAAAAAACTTCCAATGGAGTTTCTGCAGGGTTTTTATCATTTTATTGAACTTGTATTGAAACGAATGAATTTTTCGTAATCGATATACATTACTGTAATGATAGTTCAACGTTTTGTAAAAAATAAGTCAAATAAATATTTAAAAAATGCAAATTTTGATATTACATAACTCCATAAATGTTGATGTTGTGGTCATGGTTGCTTGAGCATTTTCAACTCATAATTTAAGCAGGAATATAGTCCTGCGGGATCATAAATATTTTCCAAATAACGCTGTATATACTATTCTTCATTGATTTATGTATATTATTATCAAAAATTAATTTATAATTCTCCTTGATAAAACTC
Source organism: Agrypnia vestita (assembly GCA_016648135.1). Taxonomy (NCBI): domain Eukaryota; kingdom Metazoa; phylum Arthropoda; class Insecta; order Trichoptera; family Phryganeidae; genus Agrypnia; species Agrypnia vestita. The sequence continues at coordinate 19,727 of JADDOH010006831.1, read as the reverse complement.
TTTGATAATACTTAATTTGTTTATAATACGATTATAGTATACAACCATATATTTATAAAAATATTAAAATTAATGAGACTGAAGAAGTTTTGATTACAATATTTTAAAGAGGTTTTATTGAAGCATAAAATTCATTTAAATCCTAATATTGTCAAAGTCTTTGAAATTAATATTTAAAGTTGTAAGTGTGCTTTATTATAAATATAAGATGATCAGTGAAGTGGGATCCCCCACAGACCCGGTGCCGATTTATGAGCAAAAGCTCCCATATCGGCTCTACTCGCTATCCAGGTTGGCATTTTACTGAACTAGCAGAAATAAATCGACGTGACCTCTTGTGACCTTCGTTTGTTGAAACAGCCAATATTTGGTTTTATGTTTGTGCAGGGTCTTTCGCGGACACCCTCTGTTCCTCTGATTCCTCGAACATACCTGTTTTCGATGTGACTTTTTTAAAAATAACTAACTAACTAACCATCTCGCCGTTTCTCCGCAATGATAGGCAGAGAGGATGGAACTCCATATTCTTCTATCTTGGCACACCACTTTCGCTTCGGTTAATTCATACGTCTTCTCATACAAGTCCTACGGTTGATGAAGCTTTTAACAGGACCATCCTCAAATACTTGTAGTGTTTGATCGTGCCAGGTCATGCGCGGACGCCCTCTATTCCTGTTGCCTTTACCTTATAAGAAAAAGTATTTACACAGAATTGTCTAATGTACAGAGGTGTAAAAATATATGATGAGATGCCAGAAAACAAGAAGAACATAAACAAGATAAATGAGTTTAAAAACAAATGCTGTAATTATTGTAAAAATAGTATGGAATTGTAGAGCATAATATAATAATAATAATAATAGTTCTTATTCATATCTTATTTTTTTGAATTGTATTACACTTCGACTGCCTAACTAGGGATTACCTGTTTGAAGGCAGTCGACTATTTACATAGCAAAAAGGGAAGAATATAATTTATTATACATTACAATACATTTTTTAAATGAACAAATATATAATAAATTTAAATTTGATAAAATAATTAGTACACATTACAATAAATTTTTAAACGAAAAAATATATAATAAATTTAAATTTGATAAAATAATTAGGAACAAAAATACAAAATAATCGGTAAAGTAAGGTAAAGCAAAAAGAGAAACAAAAAGAGAAAAAATAAAAATTACAAAATATATAATAAATATTTTAAATAAGCAAAAAACATTGAGAGAAAATTACACAGCATTACAAAGGAATTCATTTTAGGGTTTTCTCAGATAGTTCTCGTCCGATTTCAATGTATTATTTATTATATTATATTATTAAATGTATTATTTATTATATAATAGATTATACCATAGATTAGATCATACTATAAGATGTATAATATATTATATTATGGATTGTACCATAGATTAAATTAGATGTAAATGTAAATATGTAGGTTATTATGGATAGTACCTATATTGGTAATAGATTTTAGAATGTAAAGTGTAAAATACTAGTTAATATACAGGAATGTAATATTAGCTAACTTAAGAAATAAATACAAAAAAAATAATAATCTCATAAAAAAATAGCCTTTTTTCGAGCGCCCAAAGTAGAACACTGTCTTTACTCAAAAACTTTTTTTAAAATTCTTGCACTTGGGAAGTCCTAGAAATAAACATTATAAATCCGAAATCTTCCACAACTACTCAAATACTTTCATTCGGTTGCAGTTATGACATCAACAATGCTTCTACGCTGACTGCAACAAGGTAATAAAAAGAGATGATGAATGTCTCCATCGTGGCATCTTACCTTCCGGGTATTTGGGATGAACCACGAATGAGGAATTTTTCCATTCCGCCGTAATTGAGGGCCTGACTCGCTTTGTCAAAACTCACATCCCTCTTCCCAATACCCCTCCTCGGTCATCTCCCGAACTGCCCACGCAATTTCCTCGTCGGATGTCGTCGATTTCGTCCACCTCCCACACTGGATTATTTCAATCATCGTCCGTCAGCACGACTGATCGATGGCTTAATGATAATGTTTTGTGCGGAGGAACAGGTTCCAATGGTCCGGCAAGTCGGATCGGTTATCTTAATTATTACATAAGTACATGCATTATTTACGTTATTACTGGGCGCGTATCCAAATATGTTCATCAAATATGTAATTATAAATAATCACCGAGGTTCGTAATGACGCCACAAAGCAATTCATCAATTTGTACCTCGTTACAATAATTAATCTGGAATCGAATTGGACCGACGAAATATTATATTATAATTTTGCCGTTAGACCAGCGGTTTTCAACGTGTGTGCACTAGGATTGTGAGTTAGATAAGTTATCGGGAGGTTGGAGGTTCGGATGAAGATTTTGGGAAGCGATCTTTGGATAATGGGGAAAGATACATGCCCTTACCTTCGTCTGGGCAGACCTCCGAATCTAGGGAGAAGCCTATGGTGATTTTTCACCACCAAAAATCCACCACCACTACTATCCTTATGGCTCAATTTTGTTTCTTATCATAAGGACTGTGTGGTTAGCTACGTAAAAAAGGTCACACACAGTCAACAGTCAAAGCAGTAATATCAATTTGTCATAGATAATACATTTTGGTAGAGCGTGCACTATACGGGGGGAGAAGTATCAGATGGTTGCGTTCAAGTAATCTTCGTCTTCTTCTTTTATTAGATCCTTGATCGTATTGACAGGTCAGTCCTGGTCTTGTGACGAGAACGTCCATCTCTTTGGTGGTCTCCCTGGCAGTCGGCCTCCCTCTGGAATTCCCACACATTACGGCTACGGGAAGTCTGGTCTGGTCCATTCTCTTGACATGATCTCTCCAGAAAGGCCTTCTCTGCCTGCTCCATCGTACATTGTCTTGTACGTCGCAGGTTCTGCGAATTTCCGCATTGGGTACTCTGCCTCCGAGGGTCTTCCTTCTCTTGTTCTTTGGGTTTTCATCTCGGTAGCTCTGAGAAGGTGTTTAGTTCTTATCGAGTCAGTGTGTTTCGGTAATATGTGCGCAAACCCGACCTGTTCATCAAGATCGAACACAATGATTATACCGAAGAATAGACTAGTCTCTAGACTTTCTGCTGTATTCTCTTTGCATACCAAGTATTTATATAATGGTAATTAGACATAAAGCTCCCTATAAATAAAATAACTCACTAATTTTGTCAATAAATTTGTATCTCGTTACAATAGTTAATCTGGAATCGAATTGGACCGATGAAATATTATGCTGTTAAACCTGTGTTTTTTCAATGTCGATTCTAAAAATAGGTACTCTAGATCCTCTGCTAAACACCTGTTGCACACTATGCTTTCATATAATAATAAGGAATAAAGCTCCCTATAAATAAAGTGAGGCACACAAATGTTATCAATCAAAGTAGAAATTTATATCACATATGGAAATATGTGATATTAATTTTAGGATACAAGGTATACTAAATTAAATGATCGTTATATAGTTAACTAGTGGGGTGAAGAATAGTCTGAGTAAAAAGAAGGGAGACGAGTTGTTAGAGAATAATTAAGGGATTGCCAAAAATAAATGGAATTTCAATGTTATGTGATTTGTTGGTAATAGATAACTTCAGATAGATGACATCTATTGCTCTTTCAAGGCGCTGTGGTTTATTTGAGCCAAAAATTGAATGTGGGAAATGATTAAATTTTTTTGCAATAGATGAACGTCTGTAAAATATTCTTATACATTACCTATTTTGCACTCGTCTTTTAATACAGGCAACCCTCAAACACACCTTACCATACTCTTTTCGTTGATACGTTCCACATGCTTTAACCATCTTAGCGACCCTTTATTAATTCTGAGTTTGGGGTAGAAGACGCACATAGGACTTTTAAAATGATTACCTAGATATAGTACAGCACCAAAAATTCGTTCGTTCGAAAAACACATTCGAAATTCCTCCAACATAATGACAGTGTCAGAGTCAAAAAAGAGAAAAAGGTTCACCTAAATCATTTTAATTAACTTTCAAACTAACCTCAATTCCGATAAATTATAGAAGTCTCACAGAGACGAAGCTATTTGTATGGATAACACATTGGGTGACCACAGGAAAAAACTTCTCTTACGCCGCTACCTTCGGTACAGTAAAAGTACCGAAGCAGCGTAAGATAATCGAAGATGGAAGTGCCCTGTCAAGACTTTGGGTCCCTAACCATCCTAGTATAAGGGGATGAAAAAATTTTTCTATGATTGACACAAAATTTATTGGAATATTATATGATGTTGAATTATAAACTCAAATAATTTGGGAAATCAAAAATTTCAATAATTTACCGTTATGTATGCATAGTAAATACAAATACTCAATTTTAAATAACTGTAAAATGAATAAATTGATTTGATTTTTATAAATTTTAAGACATCGTAAATATGTTTTTTTTATTAAATATAATTGATTTGATATTATCGTGCATTTTTTTAAAACAAATAATATTTTTCGCTGCAAGAAAAAGCCGTTGCATTGGGAAGGCGGGAAAAAAATATCGGATACATATTAGGTCCTTACATATGAAATTGGCGTTTAGTATGGGAGGAACATAAAGCCGATTTTTTTTTATTATAATATTTTTATTTAATCAAAGTATGTACCATTGCTATCTATGCACTTTTGCCATCTCATAGGTAGTTCATCGATCCCTTTACTAAAAAAACCATTCGGACGGGAATCAATAAAATTTTTAAAGGCGGTTTGGACTGCCCCATCGGAGTTGAATTTTTTCCTTTGCAAGAAGTTATCCAAATTTCGAAAAAAATGGTAATCTGTTGGGGCAAGGTCCGGAGAGTACGGTGGATGTCTTGGACATTCCAATTTCAACCTCCTCTAATTTGGTAGCCGTCTGTTGTGCAGTGTGTGGTCTAGCGTTATCATGAAGCAGCAGTGGCCTAGAGCGATTAACAAGCCTCGGTTGTTTAGCAGCTATCTTTTCCATCATGGTTTGCAGTTGCTGACAATAGACATCTGCCGTAATCATATGGCCAGATTTAAGATTTAATATCCCTTCATTATTGTGCTGGTTGAGTAATGCAACGCAGCAGTCAACGCGCGTTTGTTGATTTGCTTCACTCAATTCGTGAGGTAACCCACCTTTCAAGCTTTTTCACCTTACCAATTTGCTTCAAGTGGATTAAAACAGTTTTATCACTAACACCGCAGCCTGCAGCTAACTCGGATGTGGTTTGCGATGGATCCGCTTCCACAATAGCCTTCAATTCTTCATTATCAACTTTGGTCTCCGGCCGTCCACGGGGCTTGTTCTGCAGGTCGAAATTTCCAAGAACGAAAACGTTGGAACCAAAAACGCACTGTGTTTTCTTTTGCGGCACCGTCGCCATACACATCATTAATCCTTCGAGCCGTTTCTGCAGCACTGGTGCCACGGTGGAACTCGTACTCGTAAATAACGCGATATTTCAAGTTTTTCATTTTGTTAACTGAGTGATGCAAAGAAAAAAACAATTGAGGAAAAAACAAATGAATTATAATTTTCAAAACACAAATACATGAGTAAATAGCTGTATAAATTTGGGTTTGGAATTCCTAACCAAAGAGAAGATATTTGAGATCAAATTTGCCAGTACGGCAAAACATCAATTTCATATGTAAGGACCTAATACATGAGTAAATAGCTTTATAAATTTGGATTTGGAATTTCTAACCAAAGAGAAGATATTTGAGATCAAATTTGCCAGTACGGCAAAACGCCAATTTCATATTTAAGGACCTAATATAATAATATATAGTAACAAGGAAGTAGAATGGAAGCTGAAAATTTCTGCCACAGTTTCTGATGTGTTTTAAAAATAACAATTATTGTCTAGGGCAATAATTGGAAATTATTTACCTATTACATATAAGTGAAATTAAGAGCCACGAAATTGTGCGAACTTTCCTTTCAACTACTCTGGCCAGCCTATATATGGCACATAGATTTGTCTAATGGAACTTAACCGTTATCAAAGATGTTGTTTTTGTTTCGATAAAAATACAGATAGATCAAATTATTAAGCTTTTTTTTTTAAATCTGAAATTCTTAATTTTTTTTAGCTCCCTGTCCAATGAAATGTTTATCAGTTAGTCTAGCATTTGATTTTTTTGTTAATCAGTTTATTTATTAGTCGTGTGAATGGTATAGGTAGGTGTAATAGCAAATATCGTTATTTTTCACCGACGCGTTTAATATATTTCTGAACCCGTTACAAACGTATTATGTACTATCTACAAACGTGTTACATAAACTTCTGAAACGAATTATATACACCGCTACGTCTATTTCCATTCTCGATATTATCAGACAGCCTTTTTCGATTAATTTTACGACTCGAGTTTTCATTCAACTTCCGTTAACCCATTAAGACCTGATGATGGGTTATTATGCTTTTGTTTGCATTCGTTTGAGCTTCGAATGCGGAAGTCGTGTCCCGGTTCAGCAATCGGAGTGGCCAGTAAAGCGCGTTTTCCCGTCGAAAGCGACCTTTTTGTCGATTTCTCGTTCATGCACGTCTGCCAAAGTGTGCGATTTTTCGCGCGAGTGCCCCAGCTAAAGCGATGGATTCAGGACACCGTCGGAACGAACTTAAGCCGGGAGTGATAACGTAACGCATGCATTTAGGTCACGAGGCTAATGTAACTCTTATCAATGCGTAGCGTAGATGCAGATACGATCGGGAACTCTATAACAAATTGACCGACACGTAACTTCGATGGAGAAATTGGATCATTCCGAAGCCTATTTCGCGATTTAATGATCGAAACTTGTGAATTGATTACAGATTTAATTTGACAGGAGTGTTTTGATTCCAGTTGAACACTGTTGGTGTTTAACTTCTTTTGGGATTATCAACTGAAATGTTTAAAAGTTTAACATCAAAACATCATCTTTATAAGTATGTCGCTCAAATGCCGCGATTCAATCTTATTGCCAACAAAAACATTTGGGAAAATGGAAGTCATTTTTATATCGTCACTTTTCAGTTTTTCTCAAAAAGCGATCGTGTGAAATTATTATTAAATGTCTTATCTTTTTAATTTTTATATATAAACAGAATAATTATATAAAATGACAAAAAATACTAAAAAAGAGGAATACTAAATTTTGTTCCGTTCGTACACATAAATTAATAATTATTGAATAAAAAATATTTTTCTAATGCAAATGCACATTAGTCAAAATTCACATATCAACGTTAATATCCATAGTCCTTTTGTAAACAATTGATTATCGATAGTGCATAGCTATTTGTACTATTTTATGCTATAATATATAATTTTTGGTATTTCCTATATTGATTACTTCCCTTATTCGCATTCCACGCCATCAAATCGAAATATATTCTAAATTAACTAGTTACACGTATGAAAATACATCACAATTTACCGTTTAGCTTTATGTAGGTAGGTAGGTATAATAATTATGTCAATCGATTGAGCCAAACTTTAGAAATATTTGTAGCTAAAAACATGATTGTACTTATTTCAATCGACGATCAAGATTTACGAAATGATGCTCTGTGAGATCAGCTTCTCCGAGTGCTGGAGCGATCTGCCGGGAGGAAACGATTTTTTTTATTTGAAAAACAAACTTGGAACGTGTAATTACACATTATCATTATTACGTGCCCCGTTGTACGCGAGGATAACCGGACTATACAGTTATGCCGCGGCACTGGCGGACTGCGTTTCGGCGCGGAGCGCGCGTCGGCCGTCTGTTTTATACGCAAGTGTCGCCTTTACGGTTTGTACAGTCTACGGTGCGTCCTGAGGTATTTTGTACGTCGACATTTTTTAATGTAAACGTTCTTCTTTTGAATTGGTATTTTATAAAATAGAGATATACAGGGTGTAACTAGTCCACAATACTTTACAGGTGGATTCCTACATTGATTATGAGTCGAAAATTTTCAAGCCACCATCAATAGTTGTAGAGTTATGTAATATCAAAAATTGCTTTTTTTTTCAATATTTCTGTCTTATTTTTTACAAACGTTGAAGTATCGTAATTATTCATTACAGTGACTTATATCGTATACAGTAACATATAACATCAATGCAGTAACTTATATCGATTACGAAAAATTCATTCGTTTCAATAAAAGTTAAATAAAATAATAAAAACCCTGAAAAAAATTCCAAATGGAATGTTTTACAATTGGAATTGGAAGGTTTTCATCATTTTATTTGACTTGTATTAAAGAGAATGAATTTTGCATATTAGATGTAAGCTGATATAATGATAATCCAACGTTTTGCAAAAAATAAGTCAGAAATATCGAAAAAAATGCGTACTTTAATGTCACACATCTCCTTAATTATTGATATATTATATTAGGTCATGGTTGCTTGAATATTTCCCACTCATAATCAAGGCAGGAATCCACCTGTAAAGTATTATGGGCTAGTTCTGCTACAAACCCTGATAATAAATAAAATATACAGCAAGGCTACAAAATTCCTGGTAGAAGACCATAGTTCAAGATGTAGGTAGGTCTAGAGGATGTTTGTACAGTCAGTCGGTCATGGACCTGAAAGGTACTTAAAGCCAATTATAATACGTAAAATATAAAAATAATTTGTAACAAAATCTTGGGCTTATTCCGCTCTCGCGACCTGTATATAATCTGGATCTATCATTATGAAGTATGTCAGCCATAGCCATTCGTACGAATAGTTAAGAAAACTACCTTGCCTACCATTACGTCATTTCTTCACAGGTGTAGTCAGAAAGGATAGAACATCAGTAACTTGTGCTCTGGGGTATGCACTTTGTTGAAGCTTTTTACTTTTGTGAGACTTTTATAATTTATCTTAATTAATAATTATCCCTCTATGGGCAAATCCAATAATTGTGTTCTCAGAACACACATATAAAAATGTTGTTTATTTACCATTTTTACTGTTTACGGAAGGAAGATTCAATAAAAGAGAAGCAGCAGAAAATACTTTCGGGGTGCATATTCTTGCATTATAACTTTCTTGAATTTTTTTCAACACGCGTACGCAAGCTTGTAATTCGTTAGCAAAAATGGTAACGAATTAAATTTCTTTGATGAAAAAAGGTTATTTTCTCTAAAGTTATGTTGAATCGAATTTAAAGATCGAATTCAATTATTTTCGGAACAACCTGACATTTTGTACCTGTACGTGATTTACCAGAAACATATATCAGCCAAACTCGACTCTCGCTGACAGAAGCGGACTACCGCGTGGAACGGACTAATCCCGCTGGTGCTCAAGTGGCGCTGCTTGTTACGTCAGGCGGGATTACTTTCGACACTTATCTCGTAAACAGATAACACCACACAAGTGGGTATTGTAAACTGCCCGAGAGCCATGACCCCGGCAGGGACGCCTGCCAGGAAAGGACCGTTTTGTGGATCCTACATTCGGAGAATTTGATGATTTTTACGAAAATTGCCACGTTCCTCCCTACACGTTTCTGTGGGCGAAAGGAACAAACAAATACGTAAAAAAAACGCTTTCAGGAGAGCTAAAACAAAATGTAATTTTGTTTGTTTATGAAATATGTATCTCTTAATAAATCTCCGTTATTTTTATCTAATTTTTGCACCGGTAGTTTTGTTTTTATCACAAGAAGACGAATCTAATTTTTCCTAACTCCGCATACTTAACTCAAAACCCAATTCTATTGACTTCGGTTGTTCCTTTCGCCCACAGGTTTTTCTGTCAAATAATTATTTTTGTATTGAATTTATAGTAAGTAGGTAGGAATATGTACTCATAAAAATATGGTCATTAATTTTTTACATTATTTGTTTTTAAACGCTGCAACAGACCACGAGGTCCAATTAATTTAAGGAAACATCATGAAAACGCAAAAAATTAAGAAATACATATTGCTGCATTGTGACATCACCGGGAATCGACCCCGGAACCCCCGGTATGAGAAGCCGCCCACTGGACTGCGAGGGTCGCAAAATGGCATCTTGACTTACATTTGACGTCTCCATCTTATTGAAATAAAAATGTTTTCTTATTCGCGTTTAAGTGCAAAGAGAAATCTATGTGATACGTTAAGATTACGTAGATATATGCAAAGGTGTAGAAACACATGGTAAATGTCAGGTATATATCTGTTCACTGAAGCTACTACTATCGATTCTCGATGTACACCTGGACGGCAGTAAATCAAGTATATTCCGTGCAAATCTCGCGATTATATCAAATGGCAACTTAATCAAACTGACAATTTGCAAAATGATTAATTAGAGAGAACACTAATGGATAAGTGCAGTCTATACAGGTGGACGTCCTCCAGAAAAACGACCTATGATATATACTGAGTTATTAGCTAAACCTGATTTTCACAGTGAAAAATTTCACGTAAAATAAAAATTTCACTCAAATATGCATTCAAAATTTAACGATGGAAACTCCCCCGAAGTTTTTAGCTACGGGACATCCTGTATATCGACGGCTCCTACGTATTATATCGTAACCCACAAAATTCAATTTTAGAGGAGAAGGATTTGAACATATTTTCGCCCGGTATAAATCTAAATATTGCCCAATTTTTTTGAAATTTCATTTCAATATTTTACTTTATACTGTAGTTTCATAATTAATCACAAAAAAGTCGAAATTATATTAAAGGTTTTTGTAGAAATGCACATACGATATTATACTTCGGAAAAGACGCGACGTAAAATATCGTATAAATGACTTACAACATTATAATTCGGAAAAGACGCGACGTAAAATAACGTAAGTGTTACATACGATAGTATACTTCGTATAAAATATGTGATTGAGATACGATAAAATACGTCCGAAAAAAACGTTATTTCTTGCAAAATATTTTTTTTTCTTTCTGGGAAATAAAGATATAATTAAATACATATGAAATACACAAAAAACTAAAAATCGTCGATTTTGTGGGTTACGATATTATACGTAGGAGCCGTCGATATGTAGCGTAATTATTTATCTAATGATTTGACCGAAAGTGACGCGCGCTGTTTTATGGCCCGACTCGTCTCGGTGAAGGCAAGATTTATTGTTTTTATAACATTAAAGTAGGGTCGTTACGCAAAAGACGCTTCGCCAAATGGTGCAGCGTGTGGCCGCGCGAACCTTCTCTTTTGTACACGAGCCGACTTGCCGCGGCCGTCGCCAGCAGGGTGGCGCAAAGAACTCGGCGCTCTCGTGAAGATGTTAAAACAGAAATCGTGCTGGGCGAGTGGCCCCGCGGTGCCGGGTGGCGCGGCGGGAGGGAGCGCTAAGGGGGCGCTGTAAGTCGGCGTGTGGGAGGCACATCTGCAGTGCTCCAGCGGCCTCCTCCCCCCACCCCCCCGCGGTACGGATGCTGGTGTTTTATCCTTGACCCGGTAACTCTTCCACTCATTGCTTCCCGTTAGTTTTTTTTTTCAACGTCCTCGCCTGTCGTGATTGTCTTATATTGTCTTGTGTATTATGTTAATTAAGTAGTTAGGTACCTACCTACTAGTGCTTTTCTCTTTGATTAATAAGCACGTTTAAGCTCCTAGGCGATTGTTTACCTATATCACCAGTACAATGATTATTTATTTACCAATAATGTTTATATTTATAATATTATTAATATTTAAAGCATTAACTTTGTGGTTAGACATTATAACAGAGGTTAGACATTATAATAAATTAGTATAAACCACTACCAGATTTTGGGTCTACCGGTTTCGAGACGTACCCGTCTCTTCGTCAGGCCCAATACTACACTACTATGTTCACCACACTATACACCACAACCATGGTATTGTTAACCTATCACCAATATTTATCACATGCATGTTAATTTTGTCGAAGACAAGCGTGCACTAACCTGCCTACAGGACGATCTCTCCAGGAGAGGCTACATTCATACATCTTTTCATGGTTGTTGAGGCTTTTAACAGGGCCATCCTTGAATATTTGTAGTATTTGATCATGCCAGGTCTTTCGCAGTCGACCTCTATTCCTGTTGCCTTCAACACTCACCCCGTATATTTTCTTAACCATCCTTTCCTCGCTCATATCTTCTACATGACCAAACAATCTCAATCTCCTTTCTTTATTCTGTCTACTACACTACAACCAGTAATTACATTCACTTCTAATTTTTTCAATGTAAATAATAATAAAAATGGATCATTTATATAGCGCCATTTTCGTAAAAAATTCACCTCAAGGTCGCTTTACACAAACATTGTTTAGTCCTACACTAGTATTCAATGCGAACTTATGGAAATTATTTTTCAAAAAGGTGCTTTTTGAGTATTTTTTAATACTGTTTCTGATGCACTGTTCCGTATTGCGGAGGGAAGAGGAGGAGGAATTCGTATCACATAAAAAAGTAACCCATAAAAACCAAGTTTTTATAATACTCCCTTTCTCATTTTCGGGTTTCGTGTCTACCATATGCGTTGAAATATCCATACAATTTGTATTAAAAAAAAATTTAAAAATTTGAAAAATCCAAAATTATACTATAATTATTAATTTTTTTAACGAAAATTTGATAGATCTTCTTGATCGTCGCCATGAGTCTGCTTGCAAAGTTTCAGCTCGATTGGATCACGGGAAAAGGGTTAAAAATCGATCCAAAGTTTTTTCGACGGCAAGCCGGCAAGCAAGCAAGCAGACGCCATAAATTAATATAAAGGGAGTAAAAAAGTAGTTCGGCGGTCTATGTCATGTGTCTATATTTCTTCCACAGTTAGATCGATAATGCGTCATAATCAATTAACTATTAAATTTGTCTCTTTATCGTCATAACAATTTTTGCCCGGCCTTTCATAGTTATTATTTAAATGATTCGTTTCAGGGTGCAATTGTAAGTTTGGCGAGTATTTTAAGATGAATTTTAATACTGTTTAATACTTATAAAATAAAAACAAAATCAAAAGCACCGACCTATCAAGATCCTTCCAATATCCTGTTCTACCCGTGGATACCCTTTCCTGAGGGTTAGTTAAAAAAATACCAAAATTTGCTTTAATTCGATGACCCACACCTTTCTAAAGATGTGTTTTAAATCTGTTCATCAGATTCTAACAACGCAAACAGATAATAAATACATTAGCGTTTTCTTCCGTAGAATGTTTTTACTTTTAACACGTTGCATAATATGATTACGTAGAGCAATTTATAATTTTTGCCCGTGGAAAATGTATGCAATATCGCATCGCGTGTGCGGTCGGCGCCTTTGTGGGATAGGTGATCGGCGGTTCGTTTGACGGGGCACCAACGCGCGCCATACGTGGATCGTGTAATTTGTTAAATATCGGCCTTGATCAGTGAAGCTTTATTTCCCCCCTTTTCACGTTGTATATTTATTTATTCATAAATTTATTTAATTATTTATTTAAGCATATACAGTGATTACAGAATGCTATTTCGTTTGTTTAATTTTTCAGCGATTTACATTGTTTTTAGTGTTTCTTCACTTATTCCTCGACTGTGGTAAAGGAGTAGGGACTGTATATTTAATTAATATAATTTATTAAAATCCAACTAACAGAAGCGCACAAATATAGGTAACCAAAAGCAATATGGTAAAACTTGTACTGCAACCCTAGAAACATACACGATTAGATACATTATAAACTATAAACAATAGTCATTGGGAAAAAAAATTACAATACAATATTCATTAAGTAATTTTAATTATGATTTGCTATTTCACATAGTTCATTTTTGATAAAACGCAATCGCTCCAGTTTTATCATAAACGAAATCAAACGCGTCCGACCAAGCACCGGGCGTGATATTATATTTTCCGACAGTTTTAACTTTAACTGGGTCGCGCTGCTGGCTGAAATGGACTGTCACCGGTTTAATGAATGCCAATGCGAACGGATAATGCACAAATGAATATTCACCTGACACAACCCCTGGCCCTATGCCCAGAATCAGGGTCGGCTATGTAGATTGCGGCGATAAATAACTTTTTAGTTTCATTTTCTCTTGACAATTATTCCTTGACCGCTTGTATAACATTGTACACTTCGTCAGTATTGACGTGATGACGTTAGACATAGAAAGTTTACGCGTCCCGTCTATTTTGTGTTGAATCATTATAACAATCTGTATTATTCTGAGAGCAAGTATTGTTTAATGAAATACCATATTAAATGCTTTAGTGGTGTTGGTAAAGTGGGGCCAATAACTATCCGGACTCTGGTAACTTTTTGGTAAACCACATTTGATTTTTTTTGTCTAAAATCGTCAATTCTATGCGCATCCGATATCCAATAATCGTTTGATTTCGCTGTAGTATAGATAAGCACGTATAAAAAAAGACAAATTGTCTATACATGGTCATTCCAATGCGTAAAATATGCTTAGCATTCATTCGAGACGAATTCGCACTATTCTCTCGCGTATCACGTGTTTCGACATCGTCGACCTTGGAACCCTTGCACTTTTGTATGTACATATGTGTTAGTCTTAATATCTCGTTATTGATTCTCCTATATTGTCTATTTTTAACATATCATTTTTTAACAGTAGGTACTTCTAATGTCTTACGTCTTGCATAGCAATTAAAATTAACGTTTAACGATTTAGCATTTTGTATAAAACCACTATTTATTGAATTATCAACATGTTTCCGAGCCAATGGCCCCTTTATCAGGGTACAACGTATTATTAAAATTGCAAGTATAAACATTTAAAAAAATATAATAATACTTGGGAGTCGAATAACTAATTAAGTATTAGTGTCATATTCCATTCATTATTAATTAATCGTAAAAAAGTGTATTATGTAACTATATCATATTCAAATATTCACAAAATACTTATACTTTGTACTTTAATGTCACTCTAGAACCATCTATTAGGGTCATTAATGACCTTTTGACGGTCTGTTTGCTAAAAAATAAAAAATAAAATAAAAATAGTGTGGAATCAAATTAAAATGGTAACCATTTGGTTATTTATAATATTTAATTTGCTATTAACACTTTTTCTAATTTCTAATTTATCTATCTGTAATTTTACGTAAAATTTCTAAACTCTTGGCATTATCTAAGGGATGTTCAATTCAAAACGACAATTCAATAAAAAGTGGTTTTATACATACTATGAGAGCTTTCTTTTTATTAATATAAATAAAGTTACTACAAAGTCATTTTGCAGTTACTGGTGAAGTCATTGACATATTATAATATAGACACGTATGTATGTAGCAAATTTTGCATTCAAAGAGACAACAAATCACGGCACACAAACACTCTGCATATAGACAGAAAAATCAGGCAATTTGTCACGGTGACTAAAATAACATACTCTTCATACAATAGTGTACGATACTCTGTTCCTTTTTCCGCGTAGCGTCGCGCCCGATCACAGCGAAGGTCCGTTCGATAACAGATGCAAGTAAGGCAATTAATTCCCTTACTTTTGAGTTGCCGAGATTTCACGCTTGTAACGTGTCTACTCATTGGGTGAAGTGTTTATTGTCGATTTGGTTAATTTAATCGCTGGCCGGCCCTGCGCGCGATGCTCGCCGCGCTCAGGTAAACGCGGGCTCGTAATAAATAATTCCTGCTGGCGGCGGACTGCGCTGCACCGTGTGTGCACGCGCGCGCTAATTGGTGGTGCGCGATTGTTTGTACTTCCGGCGGTTCCGTTCGGACCGCGCCCTCTCGCCGCTCCTTCCGGTGCGGAAGGCGCCCGCGCTGGACCTTTGCGCCGCTGCCAACACTGATTCGTCCAGTGAATGTAAGTTATGTAAATTGTATATAAATATATAATTCAGTAAATACATTTTTAAATTAAATTACATAAGATTTTAGTTAGTGTTGATTGAGGAATGCACGTATTTTGACCATTTACAGATTCTATACCCGTGTTTTGGAATGTCCGAATATATCCATTTATATATACAGTATGTAACAGAGCTAGTCCACAATACTTTACAGGTAGATTCCTGCCTAAATTGCGAGTCGAAAATGTCATAACATCAATGGTTATGGAGATAACTAGGGCTTTTCACACCGAGGGTTCCTGGTTCGGTTCCCCGTGAAGTCACGATTAATCTATGTGTTTTTCTCAAGATTGGGTGTTTTGTGGTGTGTTTCTCTTCTGTAATTGGCCTTCTTGGCCTGTTGAAGCGTAAAAAAAAAATAAGTGACTTCAAAGTTTTTTTTTTTTTTTAATATTTCTGACCTTTCTCTAAAACGTTGAACTATCATGAATGAAACATTATATCGAATATTAAAAATTCATTCACTTTAATACAATACAAATCAAATAAAATGATAAAAAAAACTCGATTGAAATTTTCTACTTGCACCTTTACAACCGGTATTTATACGAGATGTTTGGCAATATGAAAGGCTCTAAGGGCACAGTAAATGACTTAGCTTGGGGATATATTTTCACGGTCGATAACATAGTTTTTTCAAAACAGCAAAATCTTTCCTAGGGTCTGGGAAACACTCTGTTTGAAACATATGAGTTTGGATTCAGGTTCTTTCCGTTAGCGAAGATATGTGACTAGATTTTTTGGCCTCCGTCTGAACCTTAGTCCCACTTTTCAATATGGCAGCAAGATGGTTCCGTGGGTAGTGCGATCCGATGACGAGGCGGTTCGAAAATATATGGTTCTAAACGCTTCGTAAAGGGTGGTTTCTCAAGGGTTTTTAAATTAAATGTTTCTACCCTTACTAACTAACTAACCATCGCTTTTTCCTCGCAGGGATAGGCAGAGATATAACGCATAATCTTCTATCTTGACACACAACTTTTGATTCGGCTGCATTCTTACATCTTCTCATACATGTTCTACGGTTGTTGAGGCTTATAACAGGGCCATCCTCCAATATTTGTAGTATCTGATCGTGCCAGGTCTTTCGCTGACCCCCTCTATTCCTTTTGCCTTCAACACTCGCCCCATATATTTTCTTGACCATCCTTTCCTCACTCATACGTTCTATATGACCAACCCATCTCGGCACCCTTTTCTTTATTCTATCTACTACTACACTACAGCCACTTTCTAACCCTTGCTACCTCGATATAACGGCTGTAACATAATAATATTTAAAAGTATAAAATGTGCTGTCTTTTAGAATTAGAAGTTTTTTAAGTAAAGATTGATAGATATAAAATAAAGCACTAAGTGTGTAAACATTTCACAAATTGTTAAAAAAAATAATGAATTGGATTCGAAAAGTTTGCATATGTTAATAATTTTAAGGTGAGTTTGAATCATTTTATTCGATAATTATGTTGTCATACAAAGCTTTGCACTTTAAAAAATCATGTTACGCATTCAAAAAGAGGCGAAATTTGGTTTTTAGACTTTTTCAATAAATAATCCACTAATATGAAGTATCATGATAGTGATAAAATTATCAAAAATGAATTATACAATCATATTAAACTTGTGCGTTCTGCATAAACATGACTTCTTACTTTATAACTAGGTTAAACCCGTGCTATGAAAATTGAATTATTGATGACTTGAGCCGGGATCGATCGGGCAGTAGGCACGTTTGTATCCAGTATCTTTTTAGGTACATAATTTAGTTGCAAAATGTTTTCTTTTCTCTCGATGTGGGGATAAAATCTGTGATTTGCAAGACCGACATTTCTGCGTCTCTGTAATATGTGAAGGAAAATTTTCATTTTTATCGATCTGTCTAAGGATACTTTTTGCTAGCCCACCACCCATCACGTTTCTTCTTGACGAAGCGCGTAATTTATCCACAAATCAGCGATTCGCATGAACTAGATTAAAAATAATTCGTAGTTTTTCTTCCACTTGGTTCGTCGCGGGACTAACGCATATTGATTGCGCAGACTACCTTTAGTGAAGACCACACCTTATTTTGCTTTGAAGTTTAATAATAATAATTTTAATTACTTTCTTTATATTTTAAATATAATTTTAACCGGATCATCAGATGTGATAAATAACTACACCCAACGATGAGAGGTACTGCATATCTCTAAACTATAGAAGTGATAAAAATAACGTGTGTATTATACAGGGTTCGAGGATATATATTACAATATTTATGGCTTGATTTTTACTTTTGATATATATCCAAGAAAACTTTCTGCAAATGTTAATAGATGGCGCTAGTTGTATTTAAAAATAAATGCTACAGGTTGTTTTTTTAATGTCCGCGGTCGTTACTAGATGGCCCTAGTTGCATTTTAAAAAGTGCTACGGTTATTTTTTAGTTTCATTTGTTTCATATAATCAGTTTTTTATCTCACACAATGAAACAAACACCCATAGCACTACATTAGAAAGAGCAACTTTTATAATTTATATATAATAATTGCATATATAAGCTTTTTCAGTATGCAATTCATTTATTAAATAATAATTCATATACAAAATAAAAAAATAAATTTCCTAATTATTTCGAGTTTGTATCGATCGACGTGTGCAAAAAACGAGAAAAAAGTTTGGATATATATCCAATTTTTGAAGAACGCATTTTTATAATCACAAAATAATTTAACGGCGAAATTTATTTTATTGTTTATAGATGTTCCGTATACAGATAGATGTACAGCAGAAATGCGAATGCTTAGATGGTCGAAAGAAGTAACAGTAAAAGATAGAATTCACTCATTCGTAGTAGCCTGGGAGTCATGCACATAAACAGCAAGCTGGAGGAACGATAGTTGAGATGGTATGGGCATATAAGACGGAGACCACCAGACCACACGGTGAAGCAGGCAATTTCTATGGATCTTCATCGGCAATCATCCAGAGGCAGACCAAAGAACTCCTGGATGACTCAATGCTCCAGAATACTACAGAGAAACGGCCTGGATGAAAGCGATACCCAAAACCGAAGAAGATACAGCCTACCTAGGCAATGAGTTGGAAGAAGAGGATGTTCCGTAGATTAAGGAGTAGAATACATGTTATTTAAGACCTACATATGGAGGTGGAGAAATTCAAAAGGGTACCTACTAAGGAAAACAATTGTATTTTTAATTATGTAAATTGGTATATTACAACTGAATGTGAATCTCGATCAACATAGCCGGGCATAGTTCGCTAGTTTCCAATAAAGATATGAAAGGAAAACAAAATCTGCCCGATAAATATAGACATTGTCTAGCCATCAAGGCGAAACGGAACACCCAGGTATGACGTACATTATGTGGCGTAAGTGACGTGTGCTTATTTGACTTCGCGTCCAGAGGTATGCACGTCGCTCTCCTTGAGCATTCTCAGTACACCACCACACCACACTACAACTAACAAGATAATATCAACGTCATACGCTCTATACAAAAGTGGGAGAAGCTCTGCGTAACATAAATATTTATTTTTTGACGAGCCCATAAATTTAATTCATGATGGTATATAACAAAATCGCTGTCATCATATACATACTTCTTCAAATCATCAATCAATTTTTAGTCAACATGCAGCTGGTACACGCACTGTCTGCGCGCGCAACATTAAAACCGTTCCAGACGAAGCCGTTCTCATTCACACTGCAACGAGACCAGAATGTACAAAGGTACAAAATCACACAAGGAGGCCGCTCTCATTGTTTGTTGTATCAATAATCACATCGTCAATTGCAATAAAATTTTATTTTTGAATTTCGTTTTACCGTCTGAAAATACGTCAATATCGCTTTGCGAATGAAGAGTATTTTTTCAATACGAATATCAGAGAAGTATCTGATATACCTACGTATTGAAAAAAAATTAAATGAAAGATATTT